>JAODAL010016606.1:0-80178 GCA_025379985.1 Phyllomedusa bahiana | reverse complement strand
TCGGCCCCTTTCTCAAAAAACCGCACCAAAAACCCATAAAAAATGCCCCAAAAAAACGCTCCGTGTGAAAGCAGCTTTATAGTGTAGTTTTTTTTAACAGGGCGGGGTCGGAAAAAGGGGACTTTTTTAAGCGGATATTTATTTGGGCTGCGGGGCTTATGCCGGGGCGATTTTTATTCCCCCATCCGGCCCGGGGGCACTATTTCTCCCTCTGCCCAGTTTTGAAAGGCAAGACATTATGGAATTCACCCTAAATCCCCATTGAAACAAGAGGAAGAGAAGAGGTGGAAATTTGTCATTCATGCTCAGCTGGTTTGGTGTTTTCCTGATACACTGTATTCCTATCAAATTCTTATGGCCAAACTGTTAGTGTGCCATAATGTACCACATAGGAAATCTATTTTTATATAACCTTCTAGGGAACTCTAAGTTAATAGAGCGGGGTCTGTTGTTGAATGTCCTCTTCTCTTTGTCAGTGGCAGAAAGTAACAAAGAGCATCTCATACCCTGGGGACCTCTCCATGGGTTTTTGGGCAATGTCTTTTATTCAGTTTTAAAAATATAACTAAGTCAATTTTTCTACTTTTAGTTTTGAAAAAATACCTAGAACTGAATGGATGTCTGGGTGGAGACAGATTTGCTCTTTGAATACCCAACCTAATACTCACCTTCAATAAAAAGTAAAAAAAACTAGTCACGGATAGAAAATTGTACTATCTTGACAGGACAGATATTA
This sequence comes from Phyllomedusa bahiana, assembly GCA_025379985.1. Classification (NCBI taxonomy): domain Eukaryota; kingdom Metazoa; phylum Chordata; class Amphibia; order Anura; family Hylidae; genus Phyllomedusa; species Phyllomedusa bahiana. The sequence goes on along the minus strand of JAODAL010016606.1, from coordinate 79,442 downwards.
GTGAAATTGGGTCAGTTTTTTTGGATCTATGTCAATAAATCTCTTGAAAATTCTCCAAGGTTAAAGATAAGGTCAACAGAATTGCTTCCTCAAGGGGAAAAAGCTTAAGATCTAACCCAGCACTATAACGCTTATCGATAAAAGGAATACTGTTGTATGACCAATCAGAGTCTACCTTTTTTTCCTTTTGAACATTTTTAAAAATAGAGGACACTGATTAGCTGTTTTGGGCGCCACAACCATTTTTTTTATAGAACCAATTTTACCCGTGAGAAAGTACCTAATTTTTCTGACTTCAGAAGGCTTCTATAAAGGTGGGCCTACGACAGGCAGGGCCCAAATTAATCCACTGGGCCCCGCAAATGGGTGTAACCCGCCGGGGGCGGGGTATAATAGGTCCCGATTCACCAGCCCGCCGCAAAGGGAGGTTCGACTTGCGCGACGGAACCTACCAGGTCGCTACCCCTGATGCGACTTGCTTGCGGTAGCAGCCGAGGTGTAGCGTGGTACAAAATCATGAAGCAAACTCGTAGTTGGGGACAGGCAGCAAGGTCAGGACAGGCGGCAATGGTTTGTAGTTGATTTACGGAGACTAAGGCTATATTCACACGGCGTAATTGCGGCGCGTACAGTACGGCTGCAATTACGCCGGGTGATTTGGGAGTCGTGCTGCTCAGCGCGTACTTCCGTGGCATGGGGGGCAGCCCGCCGGCCCCATTGACATGCATTACTCACAGCGCGTATTCGCGGCAAGTAATTGACATGTCACTTATCTCCCCGCGCATACAATACAATCGGATTGTACGAGCGAGGAGAGGAGTCGAAATCCATAGTTCTCAATGAGAACTATGGATTACCGTAATTTTGGCGCGCATCTCGCTCGTATTAGAGCGCAAATATACAGCGAGATATGCACTGAAATTAGCCCGTGTGAACATACCTTAATGATATGGTACACAGAATAACAGTAAACACAATGGAATGCTTCCTCTCTAGGGCACTATCAATTCAGCAGGGAATCAAGGAAGGGGCAGGACTTAAATAGGGCGCTTTAAATGTAACTGCAGTGCTGCGCGCTCGCCCCCAAGACAAGCAACAGGAGCAAGGTGACGTGAGTACAGGACGGAACTGCAAGTGCCCCCGCGCCCGAGGACTGGGTCGCAGCACCTCTCGCAACAGGAGTAGTGAGGGTGCAGGCGCGTGGGTCATGGAGACACCTGTTACAGCTTCCAAGCAATAATGGAGTAGGTGAGCATTAAATAAAGTAGTAAATATGTGGTAGGGACTACGTTCTATTACTTTACCACCAATAGATTAAACTCTACAATGGTCACTTTTGCATAGTGTTGTTTTCTTGCAAAATGTTTCCTAACAAACCCTTATCCAGTCAATATATTAAACCGGACTGTCTTTGATTTCTGTGTCTAGGTGGTATAGGTCTGTTTGCATTAACCACAATAGCAATGCATGCTCTCAAGCTGGGCTACTATGTTGGATACGCAGAATGTATATCGGCGTTAGAAGGAATATATGCCTCCACCCACATCATTCACACAATTTTTCAGGTATGCCAAATTTATGACTGAGTTTTTGCACTGTTAGCTAAAGAAGTGTTCTCACCATGCTGTTTCAGAGAGCCTGCTATTCACAGCCAGCTTCAGGTTCCCACTTCCTGGTCAGGCTGTGGGTGGTTCTAGAGCACTTAGCCTGTTAGAGGGACATTGTTAATAGAAGGGTTTAAGTAGCAGGTCACAGAGCTACAGAGTTTTAAAGGATTGAAGCTTGTCAGTAAGAAACATAAACAAGCTCCTATTCTGCTGATAAGAAACAGCAGAGAATGATGTCATGGCTAGAGCAAAGAGAGCTAGTCAGTAACCTTGGGAAGCTTTTGTACACAGTAGATAACTTCTCTAACGCTGAAAGGAAGCAAAATCAGAACAGCAATGTGTTTGGTAATAGTTTGTATTTATCTTTGCCTACATGTTTAATACTAACCAATGTGGTGGGAATAACTCTTTAAACCATATTCATAACTTGATGTCCTGGTGTGTTATAAAAATGGAAAAATAATTCCAATTGTGAGAATTAAATTTTTGTGCTGAAACATTCTGTTTGTTTCTGTGAAATGCTAAAACTTTGCAACCAAGAGTCTTTGAACATAACATTGTACCTAACACCGTGACCCACTGTGATATCTACTGATGGTTTCAGGCAGACATAATAAAGAATATCTCTGTCCAAATACAATATTGTTTTAGCCATGGTATGGAATTAAATGACCAGCCATGACCATAGGATATGAATTATTACTTCTAATCGATTTCTGTGGTTATGGTGAGGACACAGAATATAAAGCAATTACAATGTAATTAAGCTACAGGGTTTAAATAACAATTGAAAAGACCTTTAATTGGGGAAAGACCATAAGAGTAGAATATTAAATGAAATGAAAAAAAATTTAATAAATGCTGCCACGGTTGTTAATGCATAGCTGGCTCTGACAAAGTGACTTCAAACTTCATAAATTGGGTTGCAAAAGTATTTATAACCTTTGAAATGTCCATCATTTTAAAACATTACAGCCACAAACCTAAATGTATTTTATTGATGTTTCAAGAGACAGAACAACACAAAGCAGCGAGTATTTGTGAAATGTAAAGAAAATTCTATGTGCTTTTGCAAATTTTTGCAAACTAAAAAAACTGAAAGGTGTGGCATGCATATGTATTCAGTCTTTGAGTCAATACTTTATAGGACCACTTTTACCTGCAATGACAGCTGCAGCCTGTTAGGGGATGTCTCTACCAGCTTTGCACATCTAGAGGCTGAAATTTTGGTGCATTCTTCCTTGCATAGGAGTAAGAATACTTTTGTAGAGAACAAAAAAAGGATACCAGCTCACCAAACTCTAGACGCATGGATATGCATGAAGCGCAATCTTAACGATAGATGAACAGGATGATGAAATATCCAGCTTCATAAAAGCCAACGTTGATTTTTATTTAGGTACGTAACACATGAACATAGATCCAACAAACTTTAAAAACTCCAACGCGTTTCATGCCTCACATGCCCTTCCTCATGCATGAGGAAAGGCCTGTAAGGCCTGAAACGTGTTGCCGTTTTTTAACGTTTGTTGGATCTATGTTCATGTGTTATGGACCTAAATAAGAATACTTTTGCAACCCAATATCATATCAAAATAAATGTTATGTAACATGAAAATATTAAATGTATTTCAATGTTATACTATATGATTACTAGAAAAAATTTGTGCGATAAAACACCTTTGTGTATATGGGTTTAAAAAGAAAGTCATTGTTCACGGGAAATAAAAAAAATTACAGCAGTAAAGCTAAAATGTACTAAGGCTAAAATATAATCCTGATGCACCAAAATATCCTGGACCTGAAAAAATAATAAAAATTTGTGGCACAAATCTATGCCTGCTCATGGGAGGCATGGCGTTTAATTTTTGTCTCTTTGAGACACCCCATTATGATAAATGTATTTAGAGGTATACTAGTACATTTAAAAAAATGTGAATATCTGAAATTTAAATGGGTTCTCCAGGACTATCTTTTTATTTGTTATTGGGCTCACAAATATATTATATTAAACCTTGTAATTCATACTGTGATGAGTCTATATAATATATGGGTTTTTCTCTTTGACTTACATTATTGATATCAATTATCTTTTCAGTGATATTCAAATTTTTTGAGATGCACTAGTATATCTTTATATTAATATGGTGCAAATCACTCCAAATCCAACTACTTTCTGGTCTTTTATTCTGCATTATTGCATGATTTCTTTGCAAGTAATTTCAGTGACAACTATACATTACATTTAGATATGGGCGAATTTCTCAAAAATTCGGTTTGTCGACTTCGCCGAATTTTCCAACAAAATTTGTTTCGGCCTGAATTACTTCGGCACGAATCGCGTTAAGAAACAGCTATTTCCAGGCTGCACAGAGCCTGCAGGGTGCTGTAGAACATTGTGCCATGCTTAAATATGCAGAGGGAGCTTGGTTTGGTCTTCATACTATGTTGTGTTTTAGTATGACACTCACATGACTGCCGCCGCTCTTAGAAGCGCTTCACTCTAAAATTCCCTGTGTACTTACACAGGAATGCAGCCTGATAAAGTCATGGCAGTGCCAGCTTGAAAAAAACAAGCTGAGTGCTAAGATCCTACCATAGCGTCAAAGAACACAGTAGTAGGTTACCGGAGCCACCACAGCGCAGCACAGTAAGGGGACGATGGCAATAGCCACGCCAGGGACGGAATCAAATAGGCCCCGGGTTTCACCAAAGCCCCCGAAAAGCGGGAGGGGTTTGCTGGGGGGAAACTCCCGGGGGCTTTTCCCCCCAAACCGGACTTTCTTGCGGGGGCACCGAGGTGTAGCGGGTAAAAAAACGTAAGACAAACTGGATCGGGACAAGCGTAAGGCCCCCCCGGACACCGGCAAGACGGGTAAAGGGGGACGAGGCAAGAGGTACGGTAAAACGTATATGACAACAGGCTCAAGGAGGAGGGCAAGGAGTTTTTTCCTTCTGTAATTTGGAAAACGATTCCATTCTTAAAATGAAAAAGCTCATCCCAAACTATTTCGCATTTCTTGAAAAGATTCCGGGGTTTTACAAATTCCACACAAAACCCAATTTCAAAAAAGCCCAAAACTTCCGTATTTTTGGGTTTCCTCAAACCCCTGCTTTCAACAAATTTGGTGTCACACAGAAACGGATTCAAACAACATTTTTAACTTCATAAAAAAACTGCGTTGGAACTTTTTTAGGTTTTAAGAAGAAGTGATGGGGTAGAATTACCGGGGCCAAAAATTTCGACTTAGCAAACGACTACGGGAATTTCCCTTTAAGACTTGTTTTGTCCCCCTCCACAGGGGAAAAAAAGGCTCCTTTTTTTTGCCCGGAGCAGGTCCAAGAAGGTGGAAGCCAGAAGTCCCCCTCTGCCGGAGGGGTGACATTCGGCTGTCACACCAGGCAAATTTCTCAAAATTTTTGGTGAGGCTCAGGCTGATTAATCTGACCCCAAGGGCTTTGTTGGGGGAAATTTGGCCGATACACGCCTGATTCATTTTGAAAAAGGTCATCATTCCCCATTTCCCATTGGACAAGCGGTTCCCTTTGGGGGTAACGAGGGCCCCCCCCATACTGAACACCCGCTCGATGCCCACTACGGGCCGGGCAGGACATTTCTCCACTGCAAACTTGGCAAGTTGCGGCCACACATCCAGTTTGGCTGCCCAGTAGTCCAGCGGATCTTCTAACTGGGGTGGCAGAGTGCTGTCCAAGTAGACCACCACCTGTTGGTTCAGGGTCTGCTCCAGATCCTGCTGCTGCTGGCGAGTGCCCTCCTCACTAGGTGGGTGAAGGAAGCTGCTCATCAGCGACTCCAGACTTAGGTTGCTGCTTATGGAGCTGGTACTGCTCCTACCCCCCCACCTTCCCACAGCCGCGGCAGTGGTAAGTGAGTGCTAAGGAACCCCCCGGTCAGACCTGTCAGAGGAGGGACGATGCTGCACATAGACAGCAGCCAACTGACTACGGAGGATTTCGCTATAGTAGTTGAGTTTGTCCTCACTCTCAGCAGCTGGTAATAAGGCTCCCATTTTGGACCGGTAGCGAGGGTCCAATAGGGTGGAGAGCCAGAAGTCATCCCTCTGCCAGATGGTGACTATTCGGCTGTCACTAGTCAGACAAATCAGCATGCTACGGGTCATCTGCACAAGTGACTCAGAGGGACTCCCTGCCTCTATCTCCACTGTATAGTGCCATGGTGCTTGCGGGTCATCTGCCTCATCGTCCTCATCTACATCTAGCTCCTCCAGCTGCTCCTGCTCCTCCTCACCTGTCATCTGGGTAGAAAAAACCACTCATTTCACCAGACAATGATTGTGCTCCAATGTCTTCCTCCTCCTCCAGTTCAGTCCCCACCTCATGTGGCCGTGAGATGTAGTCGCCACGTCTCCAGTCCCCTGCCCAGACAGATTTTTCAGCATCTGTTCCAGGACATGAAGCAGTGGAATGACGTTATTCATCCCGTAGTCCTGGCGACTGACAAATAATGTGGCCTCCCCAAATGGCCTCAGCAAACGGCAGGTGTCACGCATGAGCTGCCACTGGCTGACATCAAAGTTACACAGGGGATTACTCCTGTCCTCCTGTTTCATAAATAAAATCGTTTTTTTCCTTTCTGTGTTCATACAGTCGGTCCAACATGTGCAGGCTGTAATTCCAACAGGTGGAAACATCGCATATCAGCGTGTGTTGGGGGAGGCCGTTCTGCCGCTGCAACTCGAGGAGGGTGTTCCTGGCTTTGTACGAATGGATAAAGTGCATGCACAGTTTCCTGGCCATTTTCAGAATCTTCTGAAGATCGGTGGAAGACTTCAGGAACCTTTTCATAACCAGATTGAACACGTGTGCCATGCAGGGCGCATGGACCATCCCTCCTCGGTGCAGCGCGGGCACCATGTTCCTCCCATTGTCCGTCACCATGGTTCCAATTTGCAGTTGAAGCGGAGAAAGCCACACATCGATTTCTTGCTGCATGACGCGGAGCAGTTCCTCCCCTGAGTGGCTTTGTTCGCCGAGGCAAGCCAGGTGTAGAACTGCGTGACACCGCTGTGCCCTACACATGTGGTATGATGGAGCAGTACTTGTGGAGGCTGAGATGGTGGTGGTGTTCGAGGAGGAGGTGGACATTTGCGCAGGAGCAGCAGTTTGACAACGTGGAGGAGAAAATGGTGTCTCCTGTCCAAGTTGTTGGTGTGGCTGGTCAGAAAGCACATTCACCCAGTGGGCCATAACGGACATGTATTGGCTCTGACCGTAGTTACAGCTCCACACGTCCGTGCTGCCGTGCGCCTTGGAACAAACCGATAAGCTCAAGGACTTGCCCAACTTCTGTTCTACATATTTATGAAGTGCTGGTACTGCCTTTTAGGAAAATAAATTATGGCTTGGAACTCTCCACCTCGGCTCGGCACAGGCCATTAATTCTCTGAACGGTGCAGAGTCCACCATTTGGAAAGGGAGGGACTGCAGTACCAACAACTTGGACAGGAGCCCGGTCAACTTCTGCACCTTAGGATGGTTGGACACATACTGCTGTCTCTTGGCAATTGCCTCAGTGAAAGACTGCTGGCGCCATGAGTGGCGAGGAGCAGGAGCGTCTGGACCGGGAGATGATGGCAAAGAGAAACAGCTCCCTTCTGCAGAGGTGGTGGAGCCTTGACTGGCTGCAATGGCATGTGTGTCACTGGGCGCTGCTGCTGCTGTTGCTGCGGTGGCAGGATGGACCACCACATCTGAGCCACGTTTCTCCCAGGCCACCGGATGGTGACGCTGCATGTGTTGACGCAGGTCCGTGGTGTCAACTTTAGCTTCCTGGTCACGCTTCACTTTCTGCCCACAGATTCTACATATACCCATATTCGGCTCCTCCGGTGTCTTAGCAAAGAACTGCCACACCGGGGAGTAGCTGATTTTACTGCCAACTGAGGGACTACTGAGTGACTACTACCGCCGCTGCCTCGCTGAGCCCTTGTGCCACTACTTTCTTGGACCTGCGAAGAAGGGTTTTCTACCCGTGGCACTTGGCTCCCGACCTCGCACTGTTTGCTCCCCTGCTGACTCCCCGGCCACACTACACACTTGCTGGCTGCCCCAGCTGCCTGACCGCGCAAGCTGACGCTTTCTTCTTCTGACGATGATGAAGCCCTTGCTTCACCCTGCTCCCAAGTGCGGTCGGCCTACATTATAAAGATTATTGTTTGATCTTCACTACTGTCCTCCTCAACGGTTTTTGGTATGCAGAAGGCTGACCCCTCACAAATGACCCCCCATGCCCCTCTTCACATCTATACTTTGCCGCTTACTGCATGAAGCAGGGGATATTGGCCCCATTTCTTGTCTGCCAAGTAGCTGCTGACTGTCCTCCTCAAATTGTTCATCCTCGCTGTATAGTGGCGCTGAGCCCAGACCACATATATATCTTGGCTGAGGAACTGGATTGTACAAAGGGCGGGTTGAGGACAGGGGAGGGCCGCTGACCGCTTCCCGGGCCATTGCCAACTAAGGGTTGTGTTGACGTTCCCACCGACTCTTGGCTGGGGTTGTCAGATGTCATCTGGGAGGAAGTGGATGACCTAGTAAACCAACAAGAACCCTTGGGTTGCTGGTCAACACAAAAGGCCGCTAGATGACAACCCGGCCCGTTCTGGCCTCCCCGAGTGACCCCCGCTTGCGATGTCCCCTTACTGTGCTGGCGACCTGTGCCTGCTCCAGGAATGTTTGTGCCATACTACTCGCATGTGAAGAGCCTGCCACCTCTCTGTTGACATATGTTTGTTCTAAAATGTACAGACTCTGTTTTAAAGAAGATATCTGTATATGATAAATACACACACTGTATTGACTCCAAAAGAACCCACTAACAAGCTTGGGTAACCTTTGGATATAAATGCACTCCACAAATGGGCAGGAAAAAATTGACTTGTATGCCGTTTAAAACTCCTGTATTTTTTACTGAATGAAAAGTGCAAACAGGCTTAATTAACCTTCGGAAAATGAATTATGCTACAGGCAAAATTTCTTCTTTGGCGTTGAAAAACACAGTTTCTTTTAGACCACAACAGCAAAAAACACTTAATTAACCCTTGGATCAAAATTTGCGCAAAAGAAATAGTGCCAGGTTACCATAAGAAAGGGTGTTAAAACAACATTTTTTTTTAATGACCCAACAGCAGAAAAGCACTAATTAACCTCCGGATATGAATTTGCTCAGGCAAAATTTTTCTTCTTTGGCTTTTAAAAAAAAACCCCCTTTTTTTTACTGACTACAATAGCACAAAGACTTTTAAAGGGGTTTTGCCACGATTAAATTTTGACGGGGAACCCCCAAAATGGGTTTTTAATCACTTTTTAAAATAATTATTAAAAAATTGCATCTGAAGAGCTACAGGCTGCTTACATGCTCTTGGTTATTAAAAGTTCTATTAGATACGACCTACAAAGCGCTGGCCGGGTTCGCAAGAACTTCTTATTTGATGAAAAGGGGCTGCAGAATTTTTCAAGGCCCCGGGTAAAAATATGTTTTTTTTGATCAGAATAAACTATTGTAGTGGATTAATCCCTGCTTTTTGATACGAGAACATGAAAAACTTTTCAAGGCTGTGTAGAAAGCTGTTGTCTTTGTATACAAATCCACAATTGTAGTTTGATTATTCAGTAAACATGTCACACGATCCCTTATGCACTTTGTGCTTCACTGTGTGTGTGTGTCTTTTCCTCACTCTGTGGTTTGTTTACTTACTTCTTAGCAGAAAAGGGGCACGTCCTGGAAAAACCCCTTTAACAGCCCTTGGATATAAATTGCGCAAAAGAAATAGCAGCCAAAAATTAAATTATTTTGATTTTAAAAACGCTGTTTCTTTAACGAATACAACACAACAACTGGCTTGATCCCACTTGGTATTCAATGTGCTCCAGAACTGAGCAATGATTAAAAGTATAGCAGCTGCTTTTTTTGTACAGGATTCATTCCAATACCCAAAAATCAAAATTAGAACGTAAGAGAAGCATCTCGAGACAAGCTGAACACCCCCCAAAAAACCTGTAAAAAAGGCTTTCTTTTTGTGAGATCTCTAAACTGGAGCTGCAGTAGCTACAACACGGAAAGGGGGGAAAGTGGCGCCAGCGTTCGTCCCGGGCTTATTAGTGCTTTACTCACAGAATCCGCCCGTCTCGATTGGTTTTCATTGCACATTTTTTAGGTTTCTCCTTTCTTTTCCCAGACTTTTTGCACCATGTAATGCCATGTGCCGCAGCCATTTTATCAATTAAAAGAGGCTTTTTCCCGCAAATCACCCAAACTTTTTTGACTTCGTTCATAAACGAAGTTTTTTCCTGAAATTCTAAACGAATTCCAAAATTCCCTTAAACGATTCCCCCCTTCTTAATTCATTACCCAATTAAAAAGGGTTTAAATACTTCCTTAAGGAGTACCTATGTTTGTTTCAGTAAATTCTTTGGAATGTAATGACAATACTCGATCATCTTCTCTTATAACTCTGTGTTGTGCTTTTCCTCTGTTATTCCTCCTAAAATGTATCACTGAATCTGTCAGATGGATGTATTTCTAGGAGGAATAACCGAGGAACAGCACAACACAGAGTTATAAGAGAAGATTCTCCAGGATTGTTTTTTCATTGAAAAGTATTTACTAAAACAGAAATGTCAGGGGAAGTCCAAAACCTAACAGGGTTGTGTCTTTAAAAACTTGGACCCGATACCCTTTAGCTAGAAATATTATGTCAACCAGATCACTTATTTTATCCATTTCATTTGCAACATGTACAAATACATAAAAATTAAATCTGCAAAAAGAAGTAATCCCAACCAGGAAGTAACACTAACCCAGACGCTGCCCTAAACCAGACATTTGTCAGAAGATGTTTCACCACAAAAGCCAAAATTATGCATTGGATTTTGATAATTTTTAGTGACTGTGTCATTGCAGAATTCTTTAGGTGGATTCCATTAAACCTCAAAGTCCAAACTCATAATACTCATGGGTTTCAAATTATTGATTAGTGGAAGGCTACGTCTACACAGCCAGGGACGTAGCTACAGGGGTTGCAGAGGTGGCAGTCGCAACCGGGCTCTGCAGCCTGAAAGGGCCCAAAAGCCCCTCTGTGATATAAGATGACACCAGTATTGTAAATGGCGCATGGTAATTGGGGGGCCCCTATTTCACTTTTGGCACTAGTGCCCACGAGCTTCAAGTTATGCCTCTGTACACAGCTCTGGTTTACAGTCAGATTTTTAAGTGGATTCAGTATTTAGAAAAATCTGACTTTGAATCATCCCCATAATAATAATAATAATCTTTATTTATATAGTGCCAACATATTCCGCAGCACTTTACAATATACCTAAATAGAAAATCTGAGCTGTAGTCTACACAGCTCGGATTTGCTTTTGGTGGATTTCAAAATCGCTGGTCTTCAAAATAACTTAGAATATGCTTTATAATCCGTCGTTTTACGGTGGATTATAGTACTGTTCAATATTAATGGGCCGGACAAAATACGAAAACCGACTGCAAAATTTGCGCAAAAAACTGCTGTAAAAAACTAAAAACAATTGTAAAATACTGGTCAGATTCTATAACAGACTCCGACGGTATTTTACAGCTGTCCTGTGGATGCACCCTAAGTTTACCCCGAGGAGAGAGGAAATGTTTGAATTTTCAGTTTAACCCACAAGTTCTTCTTACGGAATTTTCCATTTTACAAATGTATATATAATCTGTGCCGTGGGGCACTTTTTACGTAGGTGAATTTTTCCAGCCCACCCTCAAAGACATTGTATGTAGCAACTAATTTTCTCATATCATATAACAATAATTTTTATTGTTGCCCATGACCTGACTGTATAAATAGAAAGATTTTTATGACAAATGGGTTCAGCCTGTGAAAGTTGCTCACCAGTAATTCAGATCCTCTATGACTGATTAAGTTTCACTTGAAACACAATTACATCGGTTAGACAATGATAGTATAGTCTATGGTAAACTTTAATGTCTATCCTATCTTTAGATTCAACCCTTACATTCTGAAAGGAGAGATGCTCGGAATAATAGGAAAAAAGAATCTGCTGTAATTCTAAACTTTTGAATAGAAGAAACTAAAATAGACAAATCTTATAAAAGAAACTTTAGAGTGCATTACATAAAAGTAGCAGACATCATCCTTTAACCAATGTCCATTTTTGATATGATATATTTTTCAAGGTAAACATTATATTATACATTATTTCTTGATATATCCTAGTAGTAATCGGTGTTCCTTCTTTTCTGGTACATACAGTGGATAAAATAAGTATTGAACACGTCACCGATTTTCTAAGTAAATACATTTCTAAAGGTGCTATTGACTTGAAATTCTCACCAGATATCAATGACAACCCATCCAATCCACACAGGCAAGGATAGTAAACCATAGAGGTCCATAAGTTAAGTTATGTGTAATAATGAGAATTGACGTAGGAAAAAAGTATTTAACACACTTATTGAAATTTATTTAACACGTCATACAAAAGTCTTTGTTGGTGATGACGAGATGCCTCCTCTATGGAGAAACTAGTCACATGCATTGCTCAGGTGGGATTTTGGCCCATTCTTCCACACAAACACTCTTCACATCCTGAAGCTTCCATGGGCTCTTCTATGAACTCTGAGCTTTAGTTCCTTTCATAGATTTTCTATTGGATTCAGGTCAGGTGATTGGCTGGGTCATTCTAGCAGCTTTATTTTCTTTCTTCTCTGAAACCAATTGAGAGTTTCCTTGGCTGTGTGTTGATCATTGTCTTGCTGAAATGTCCACCTTCATTTCATCTTCATCATCCTGGTAGATGGCATCAGATTTTTATCAAGGATATCTTGGTACATTTGTCGATTCATCCTTCCTTCAATTACGCAAGGTTTGCCAGTGCCCTATGCTGAAAAATTATTGGCATGGTGTCTTAGGGGTGATATGCAACGCCTTTAGGACTCCAAACATGGTTTGTATTATGGCAGCCAAAGAGTTAAATTTTGGTCTCATTTGACCAGACTATATTCTCCTAGTATTTCACAAGCTTGACTAAATGTCGTTGAGCAATTCTTAAATGCGCTTGAACATGCTTTTTGTTCAGCAATGGAGTCTTGCATGGTGAGCATGCATATAGGTCATGGAGGTTGAGTGCATTACTTATTGTTTTATTTGAAACAATCGTACCTCCCTCGGCATCACGGACTTAGCTCTTTCCTGGATCTCCTCGTACCTCACTGATCGGACATTCAGCGTCTCTCATTCTCGCTCCACCTCCTCACCCCGGCCTCTCTCTGTCGGTGTCCCCCAAGGGTCAGTCCTGGGCCCACTACTCTTCTCTATCTACACCCTTGGCCTCGGTCAGCTCATAGCCTCACATGGCTTTCATTACCACCTGTATGCTGACGATACCCAACTCTACATCTCCGGCCCAGACGTCACTTCTCTACTCTCCCGGATCCCTGACTGTCTGTCCTCCATTTCCTCCTTCTTCTCCTCACGTCTCCTAAAACTAAATGTGGAGAGAAAACAGAACTCATCATCTTTCCACCATCCAACTCTACCCCTGCCCCTGATCTCTCTATTACAGTCAATGGCTCCACACTCTCACCGGTCCCGCAAGTCCGCTGCCTTGGGGTAATCCTCGACTCCGCTCTATCTTTCAAACCGCACATCCAAACCCTTACCTCTGCCTGCCGCCTCCACCTGAAAAACATCTCTCGCATCCGCTCATTCCTCAACTCTGACACTACAAAAATGCTGGTCCATGCCCCCTTTTCATCTCCGCCCTAGACTACTGCAACATCCTTCTCTGTGGCCTCCCAGCTAGCACCCTCGCTCCCCTCCAATCCATCCTTAACTCTGCTGCCCGTCTTATCCACCTCTCTCCTCGCTACTCCTCTGCCTCTCCCCTCTGCCAATCCCTTCACTGGCTTCCTATTGCCCAGCGCATTAATTTCAAGTTGTTAACCCTGACCTACAAGGCTCTCCATGACCTCTCCCCTCCATACATCTCTGCACTACTCTCCAGATACCTCCCCTCACGCAATCTCCGCTCCTCTCAGGACCTTCTCCTCTGCTCTCCCCTTATCAGCTCCTCACACAACCGTCTCCAAGACTTCTCCCGTGCTTCACCCACACTCTGGAACTCACTGCCCCATCAAATCAGACTCTCCTCCACTTTCACCAGCTTCAAAAGCAACCTGAAAACCCATTTCTTCAGGCTTGCCTACAACCCTCACTAAACTTGTCACTACTTCCTCCACATACATGTCTGCCCCTCACCTCCTGTCTCTTTCCCCCTCCTTGTAGATTGTAAGCCCTCGCGGGCAGGGTCCTCTCTCCCTCTGTCGTGCCAATTGTCATTATCCCTTATCACTGTACTCGTTTGTTTGATTTATGTAATGTATGTAACCCCCCGAATGTACAGCGCCCTGGATTCAATGGCGCTCTAAAATTACTTATAATAATAATAATAATAATAATAATAATAATAATAATACCTGCTGATTCCAGCTCTTTCTGTAGCTCTCCACAGATAGTCCTTGGCTCTTGGACAACTCTTCTGATAATTCTTTTCACTCTTCTGTCTAAAATCTTCAGGGAGCACCTGGTCATGGACAGCTTATGGTGAAATTATGTTCTTTCCACCTCCAGATTATGGCCCCAACAGTGCTCACTGGAAACATCAGTAGTTTAGAAATTGTTCTGTAACCAATGCCATCAGTATGTTTTGCAACAATAAGGCTGTAAAGGTCATGAGATGGCTCACTGGTTTTACCCATCATGAGATGTTTCTCGTGTGGCACCTTGGTAATGAGACATCTTTTTTTAGGCCATTAGTTGAACCAGCTGATATTATTTTTCACTAAGTGGCAGGATTTTCTAATTACTGATAGATTTCAGCTGCTGCCATAACTTTCCATGGCTTTTGTACCTATCTTTCTTCATGTGTTCAATACTTTTTTCCTGTGTAATTTCTCATTACTACATGTAATTTAAATTATGGACATCTATGGATTGCTTTATTTGTCTGTGTGGTTTGGATAAGTTGTTACTGACATTTGTTGAGAATTTCATGTCAATAGCATGTTTTGAAATATATTTACTTATGACATGTTCACTACTTATTTCTCTCACTGTAGCTCAAAATCAACTGCATAGACATAAATTGACATGCTGTGGATTTTGCATATAACAAGAAGAAAAAAGTAGACACACTGGGCGATATATATGAACAGAGCTGCGCCAGTTTTTTGGCTTGCTTTGAGCCAAAAATTCTGTCCTAGCCCTGTCCAGCAGATTTATGAACTGTCCTGTGCCAAAATCTGGTGCAAGCTGTGACAGACCTGAAACTTTTGCATGTGCCACTTCGAGGTGGCTCCACTATTCATACATGTCCCCCTATATGACACAAAAAATAGAAAAATAATCTTTATTGTTATCAAAACAAAGGAAGCAACTTTTTATAAAACAATTTAAAAAAGTGAAGGGGATGTAATACAGAAACACGTAAAAATACCACTAAATTGTACATATACAAAGTGAATACAAGGACATGGGCACCAATGGTATATGTCCCCAATAAAATGCAGTTCACAAGAGAACCAGGCAACTAACTACATTGTTAAGTACATAGAAAAACAGTCCTAACATATAAGTCTAATAAGCAATTACATGCTACATAGAAAGCACAGGTATAAGGGTATGGCCACATGGCAAGTGTAAAATGCCGGTCAGATTTTGTTTAAGAATCCAGTTGGTATTTTACCTTCTTTTGATGGTTTGGGGGGGCAGTTCTGTCCAAAGTTTGTGGATTCACCTGTCTCATTTAACTAGTAAATAGCACATCTTTCGCCCAAAAAACAGGCAGAAGATTGTGCATGTTCTGAGATTTTCGGAACATCGGCAGTGAGAAATCCGTCCGGCTGAAAATCCGTTCAGTGTATACAAATTGGCGGATATTTTATTAAAGTATATTGTGACGTTTGCTTGTAGGTTTTCTGATGGCTTCAAAATCTGTAAACCATCTGAAAATTTGATGAAATAACCATGCTGTGTGGACCTACCCTAATAGATAACAAGAACAAGACACCACCACTGTATCAGCAATATGAAATAAAAATACAAAAAAGAGCCCCAATAAAAAAAAAATTTAACTAAGTATTGCAGGTATAGAATAAATGTTGGGAACTCATGTGCTGGGAGAATAGATCCCAATGTATGACACTGTCTACAATGCCTGTGCTGTGTTGCTATGGATTTTGTTCAAGTTTGTTTTCTTTCGCCTTTAGATGAGGTTTTTTTTAAATCATTGGGGCGTACTCCAGAAGTTTAACTTTATTTCCCAAGAATTAAAGATCTACAATATTTCTATTGATAGTTATTCATCTTAAGATCCATTTTCCATTAACTAAACATTTCTACGGGTTTATGAATTACAGGTATATTTTCTTTGGCGGCATTCAAAAGATATTATCAAGTCTTTTAAAACGCTTGAAAGGTAAGAGTATTTGATTTCGTGTTAATCCTTATCTAGGGAAATATTTTTTACTAATCTGTATTTTATTTTGCTGAAAGTAGATTATTTTTTCAACCTGTTCATGATTATGGGGACTCTGAACTGTAAACAGCAGATGAGAAATTTGCTTTACAGCAGCCACAGGGTCATGAGAAACTTTGGTCATAAAATAACTCATTCTTTTCTATAGGACAGTGTTTGGGGCATGCTCTGTGACTTGAGTAGAGGTGAAAGGCGGATAATGTGAGTTGCCTTATTTGTAGTGTCAGTGGGGAAATTATGGGTTTTCTGTCCGAAGCTTTAGGCTTATAATAAATATTGAGTTCTGCTCAGAATAAATAAATCGGAAAAATATATGATCTTGGTGGATTTTTACATAAGCATTGCAAGGTTGCTTTGGATTTTGTTCTTCATAGTAAACTATTGTAGTTGCATTGCAGTAGTCCCACATTTGACCACAACCTCATTCTGCCACATGAATTCTCTGTTAGTACCAGGCCTTATAACAGATATCAATAGTTACATAATTGGCAAAGTTAAAGACACAGGTCCTGTTCAGTCAACAAACATGCTGTGGTAAAGGTGTAACTTTTTTTGTAATTCTGCCCTCAAATGGAATTAAGATGACTATTACACCTGTTCCTACTGTACACAACAAATACTGAAAAGTGAATTTTAAGACTACTGGGATACAATCCCTCAATCTTTTTCATAACCAACCCTCTCATTCCTCTACAAGTGACACCACAGACATAATGTTTGTTGGGTGACAGTTGGGCACAACTTTATTAACTATTTAAAACCATCTTATTAAACCATAACTTCAAATATTAGCATGTAATACCACTATTGTATTTACCAATCTGCTTATGGCTGGACTCCCAGCAAGCAGGTCCACCAGTTGGGCCACTTACCACCGATTTGCTGTGACTATCGTGATCCAACATAGAACAGGTAACTAAAAGATAAAGGACCATTAATAACAGTACTGCCAATGAACCATCTAAACACTGCACTATATACACTAACAGAAGCCAAAACCAACCAGGGAGGGAGGATGGGACAAAGTATCTCCAAGGGTAAAGAAGAAAGCTGGTACTGGCACTAGGGTTTTTAATAGCCTCCTGAGAAAAGAGGGCTTCGACAAGTAAGGATGGGGAGGAGGAGTAGACAAGAGAGTGCAAATTAGCCCCTTCTGCATCCCTACACTGTCCCCAATTGTCTGTGCACAATTTCTAATTGGTGGTGTACACTTCAAACAGGAAATGTCATGTTTCCGGAATACCTTTTTAATTTACAATATAACCATAGCACACCATGTTTTGGCCACACATCATAAGTATTCATTAGGAATAATGTTTCCTTCTAGCCTGTAGATCATCAGCCCAGTTAGTATTTCTACCAGGAGGCTGGTGCCAGTATTAAATTTGTACCGGCTATGTTAATTTTTCTGGTAATTGTTCATGCGAGAAATAGGTTGAGAGGTCTCCTGAGCTATAGCTACAAGGAAAGAAAGCAAATTTATTGGCATACCGTGGGATATGTTCTCCTGGCATTCCTGAATACTTGATGATAACCTGATGCATAAAATGTGTGTCAGGTCATTGCCAGAAGTATCAGAGCTGCAGAGGAGAGGAACACTACATTGGCCTCTCTAGCGGTAGCTCTGATAATGTAACTGTCCATATTTGAGACCATGCATGGACAGTCCATACACAATAAGGGCGACATGTATGAATGGGCCTGCAGCAGACGTCTGGCGTCTTTTCAGCCCGAAAAGTAATAGTGCAAGAGTAAGAAATACAAAATGACTGCCAATGGACATCGATCTGAGGCACTATGCAAAATCTCACCTCGTGGTAATCATGAGGAAGGTGAGAGATCAGTCTAAAATTATTTCCTTCACTGTAGGCAGTTACATTATCAGAGCTGGGGAAGCTGATGCAGTGTTCCTTTGGTCCTTCTGGGAGTGACCTCACATTTTACGTGTTGGGTGTTCGTTAGAAATTCCACTAAGCTCAGAACAAGGAAAGGAAGGATGTCCCTCCCTCTTTATTTCTGGGAGCTCCTTTAATAACTGTCCATAGACAGAAACATTTCTGAAGCTTCTTGAGGTATCCTTAGGCTATGTCCACATGGCACATTTTGTAATCTACTTTAGTGCATAAGATGTGTGTGTGTTGTGCACCGAAACAGGCATCAAAAATCCCTAAGATCTCCCATTGTTTTCAATGGGAATATGCACAACAGTTCACATCATGAACTGCAGGGCGTATTCTTACAACATGTTAAAGAAATAAGTGCCTGACAGTTTTCCATGCGCATTTATTATAGAAGATGTGACACAGTTTAACCCCTCTGAATTTGGCTTATCTGCATCCTAAAATAAAAGTAAAATAAAAGTAAAATCTGCATCACGAAGAAAGTACTGTACAATATATAGCAGAAACCCAAGAGTGTCCCTTAGATTTCTACTGCTTATCACATGGCATATTTTTTATGGGGAAAATATATCATGTGAATTTAGCCTTATAATGTTTGTGCAGCTTAAACTTAAGAAGCTAGAAATAGGCTAGAGTTGTCTGATAAATCTACAGCTCACAAAGTGAAAGGTGTGTGAGTGGTGACATTAAGGGGATTGCAGGTGAGTGCTAAAGCCACTAAGGGACATGACTGGCAGTGCAACCTCTTTAAACAGATGCCCATCAAAGATTACTTACATTGCCATGTGTGACCCAAAGGCTTTTACAGGATCCTGTTGGATGAAAAAGTATAGTTTTCTACATTATTACATTCTATTTTTTTTATGGAAAAAAAATCACAGAACAAATCACAATATTCTCTTTGCATTAAGAGCATACGTACCGCATTTTAGACTTTCATCATTGGCAAATGTCAAAATCCATGAAAAAGGTAAGTAGACGTATACTGTGGTGGGGCTATAGGGTTCTATAGACCAAACATAGGCTATTTTGGACTACTACTGGGATATTTCACTATGTTTTATTTATTATGTGCTGGCCACAGAAGCCTGGTCATTGCATGTCTAAAATTACTACAAATTTTATATGAACAGAGGATTTTTGAATAAATTCACTGCAAATTATATATACACCTGTTAAAAAAAATATCTTTTACGTTAGACTATCTAATATGTATCACATCTTAAAACGCCATATACTACCATACATCACCCTAAATGATACAGCATACTATATACATCCGTCAGTGGAGTAATCGCCCGAAAAAAGGGCGGCTCCGCTTTAATGACAGATAATATCACTATTTGCGCTTGTATTTACAATCTTTTAATCCAGCTATTCCCAACGCGTTTCCCCCATGCAATTAGGGTTCATCAGGGGAATTCAAAAGTCCCGCTCCGCTGTTGAAGTAAGATTACCGCTTATATACTACGCTTATACAATTATCGTATGACGAATATATCGCCTATATAGATTAGATAAAGAAGAGTGATACTTAGGATTGGATGCTGCCCAGGTATAATGATTGATGATCCTCGCAGCTCTCCTTTGGTATGTGGGCACCAAGGATAAGAGGGTACAGAAGTGATTCATCCCTGCGCTCCGCCTATGCAAATTTGTTTGGGCTGGTGGGAGACCACTCTTGGTGTCCCAACAGGGGATGATCAATGGCCCCCCCCCAGATCTTATTTGGGGGAGGTACATTGACGACAATCATTCATCCTCTGGGAAGCAAATGTGTCATTTTGAGGAGTTCGTTGCACAGCTCAATTAAAAAACAAAATCGGTATGCACTTCTCATTTGGAATGCAGAGAAGCTGTTTACCTATTAGATGTCCCTCTTTATCACAAGATCTGAATGGCAATATCCACACAGATATGTATAGGAAACCCACAGCAACTAACAGCTTGTTACACTGGAAGTTACCATCCATTACCCTGTAGGAGAGGAATACCGAAGGGCCAATTCTGAGAGTTAAGAGAAACTTCCAAGATGAAGACTTTAGGAGCAGTAGGTATGTTGAGAGAGAGATTTCTTAATCGAGGATACCCCTCAAGAGTTTTGGAATCAGCCTTAAGGCATGCACAAAAACAGAATAGGACAACATTACTACAGGGTAAACCCCAGGAGGATAAAGACAACAAGAACGCACGTGTAATTGCAACGTTTGATGATAGAACTCTAGAAGTGGTTAATATCCTCAAAAAATATTGGGAATATTAATGTTGGACCAGGACTTAGAAGGATATCTTCCTCAAACCCCCCTTAATAACTTATCGAAGGGGTAGATCATTAAAGATAGACTGATTCACAGTCACTATCACCAATATCCCCTCAAGGAAATTTTGGTTAGAAAGGAAACCGATGGTATGTTCAAATGTGGGCAGAGATGTGTAGCCTGCCCATACATACAACAAACTAAATCCTTCACAAGTGCCTCTAATGGAAAAAACAATTTTTATCCGTGATTTTGCCAACTGTGGGACAGAAGGAGTAGTTTACATGTGTATATGCCCCTGCCCACTGAATTATATTGGAAAAACAAAGAGAATTTTTTAAAAAGAAGGGTGGGAGAACATCTGGGGGACATACGAAATAGAAGAGATACCCCAGAAAGCCCGACACGTTGGAACATCATGGTGGAAAAGGGAATCTCTGCGCTTTCTGATTTTAGGGGGTTGTGAGCCCACCCCCCAAGGAGGAGAATGGGATAGACAATTTTGTGTAAAGAGCCCAGTGGATCTATCGTATGGAATAAGTTCATCCAAAGGGCCTTAATGAGACTTTGCAATTTGGATGTTTTATTGAATAGACTCTGACTTGGGTCTGTTCATTCTCCCTTGCTTTTTTTCACACTCTCCACAGAGGACCACTATGGACCTTTTAAACTGACCGTATTGTATAATAAAGTACTATTATCATTACATTTTTTCATTATATTCATTGTTTACTTACAGTCTGATAACTCATGTCAGCTGAAGACAATGAATGTCTTACCCCAAAATTTAAATTTGGGCCCCTGAACTAATGCCCAAACGTTACATTTTACATTTTAGACATCTATCACATAGCAGCCACTTTAAGAAATTTAGAGAATCATAGTTATTAAATAAGCTCCGCAACAATATTTGTTATCTATGTACATCAAGGTGAATGAGGCGGCGTGGGGAGCGAGCGCGCCGTTGTGGCGGTTCATTGTAACGGGTAAACTGTGTAATGGATATGTACGTAATTTAATTCAGCATTTAGACCGATCCGGGTTCCAGACATGCGTAGTTTGATCCCGGCGGCGCGGGCCGGAGGTGACGTGTGTTGTCCTTCCGGATATGTGCGATGCAGTATGTAGGGTGCCGGGCGGCATGGAGATCGGGCCCGACCTTGGACATGCGCACTGTCGTTCCTGGTTGCAATGTACCGGGGTTCGAGTGCATTTTTCTTCCCCGGGCATGCGCAGAACGGCGTCTAGAACGCCGGGGTTTGGGAAGGACAGTATTGGACTCTGGACATGCGCAGTGTCGTTCTCGCCGACGTGAACCGGAAATGACATCTTATCCTTTTCCGGTCATGCGTAGTATAATATTCGGAACGCCAGGCGAAGTAATGGCAGGGGGACATGCGCACATTTATTTTAGAACCCGGGAATATGTATAACTTAATACACACTAATGCGGAAGTGCTAGGGGGTTGATTGTCATACATCTGAGGGTTTATGTAAGGTATTTAAGGGAAGCAGAGATGAATCACTCTGAATCCTCCTTTCCTGGGTACCAGCATACCAAAGGAGCTGCGAGGATCATCATCCCTTATACCTGGCAGCATCCAATCTAAGTAAACACTTTCTTTATCTCATCTATATAGGTGATATATTCGTCATAGATAGATTGTATATGCATTGTATATAGCGTATTCTTACTTCACAGCGAGAGGACTTTTGAATCCCCTGATGAACCCTAAATTGCATGGGGGAAACGCGTTGGGATAGCTGGGATTAAAAGATTGTAATACACGCAAATAGTGATATTATCTGTCATTAAAGCGGAGCCGCCCTTTTTCGGGGTGATTACTCCACTGCGGATGGTATATAGTATCTGTATCATTTTAGGGATGTAGTGGTAGTATATAGGGGTTTAAGATGTATAATTTTAGATAGTCTAGTAAAAGTTATGTTTTAACAGTCATTGCATGTCTAACCCATATAGCATATACCACATTAAAATGAACCAAAGCCCCCCCCCCCCCAAAAAAAAAAAAAACTTCTTGAATGCTTTACGACCACTAAATAATTCCTAGATTGCTGTGAAAAACCACCCAAACATCACACCACACCCTCCCAAACCATATCCCTTTCTACCCATTTAAACATCATTGGTATTATTTGGAGGAAAAGGTGGCAAATCTGAAAAAGGAATCCCAATGGTATATTATAGTACACTATAGGGCAAATACAGTTTCTTTAGGTATGTTGCTCTGTTTCACATCAGCACATGCCTTCCATATGCACCAGACACATCTGTGGCATGTTATGCTTTTCTGTTTGTTTCCAGCACATACAGTGGGTACGGAAAGAATTCAGACCCCTTTGGCCCGGTTCACACGGCTTATTCAAGCCGGAATTGCGAGCCGGATTGCGCTCGCAATTCCGGCTTGAATAAGGGGCGGGGCTGGGGTGCTGCCCGCCGGCCCCATAGACTTGCATTATCCACAGCGCGTATTGCGCCTGGATAATGTGCAGGTCACTATCTCCCCGCCCGGCGGATTCGCAGAGCGAGCAGGAGCGACGGAATCCACTGTTCTCTATGAGAACGGTGGATTACCGTACTTACTGCGACGGATTGGCGTGCCGAAATAAGCCGTGTGAACGGCCCCTTTAAATTTTTCACTCTTTGTTTCATTGCAGCCAATTGGTAAGATCAAAAAAGTTCTTTTTTTTTTTGCTGATTAATGTACACTCGGAACCCCCCCCCCCCATCTTGAAAGGAAAAAAACAGAAATATAGATATTTTTGCAGATTTATTAAACAAGAAAAACTGAAATATCACATGGTCTTAAGTATTCAGACCCTTTGCTCAGTATTGAGTAGAAGCACCTTTTGAGCTAGTACAGCCATGAGTCTTCTTGGGAATGATGCAATAAGTTTTTCACACCTGGATTTGGGGATCCTCTTTCATTCATCCTTGCAGATCCTCTCCAGTTCCCTCAGGTTGGATGGTGAAAGTTAGTGGACAGCCATTTTCAAGTCTCTCCAGAGATGCTCAATTGGGTTTAGGTCAGGGCTCTGGCTGGGCCGGTCAACAATGGTCTCAGAGTTGTTCTGAAGCCACTGTGTTGTTATTTTAGCTGTGTGCTCAGGGTCACTGTCTTATTGGAAGATGAGACTTCATCCCAGTCTGAGGTCCAGAGCGTCTGGAAGAGGTTTTCATCCAGGATATCTTTGTACTTGGCCGCATTCATCTTTCCTTCAATTGCAACCAGTCGTCCTGTCCCTGCCCCCATAGCATGATGCTTCCACCACCATGTTTCACTGTTGGGATTGTATTGAGCAGGTGATGAGCAGGGCCTGGTTTTCTCCACACATGCCGCTTAGAATTAACACCAAAAAGTTCAATGTTCATCTCATCAGACCAGAGAATCTTATTTTTCATTGTCTAGGAGTCCTTTGGGTGTTTTTTTGCAAACTGTATGCAGCTTTCATATGTCTTGCACTGAGGAGAGGCTTCTGTCGGCCGCACTCTGCCATAAAGCCCCGACTGGTGGAGGCTGCAGTGATAGTTGACTGTGTGGAACTTTCTCCCATCTCCCTACTACATCTATGGGGCTCAGCCACAGTGATCTTGGGGTTCTTCTTTAACCCTCTCACCAAGGCTCTTCTCCCATGATTGCTTAGTTTGGCAGGATGGCCAGGTCGAGGAAGAATTGTGATCATCCCAAACTTCTTCCATTTAAGGATTATAAGGGCCACTGTGCTCTTAGGAACCTTGAGTGATGCAGAAATTCTTTTGTAACCTTGGCCAGATCTGTGTCTTACCACAATTCTGTCTCTGAGCTCCTTGGGCAGTTCCTTAGACATCATGATTCTCATGTGCTTTGACATGCACTGTGAGCTGTGAGGTCTTATATAGACAGGTATGTGCCATTCCTAATCAAATCTAATCAGTTTAATTAAACACAGTTGGACTCCAAGGAAGGAGTGGAACCATCTCAAGGAGAAAAAGAAGGAAATGGACAATACGTGAGTTAAATATGAGAGTCACAGCAAAGGGTCTGAATACTTATGACCATGGGATAATTCAGTTTTTCTTGTTTAATAAATCTGCAAAAATATCTACATTTCTGTTTTCTTCCTTTCAAGATGGGGGGGGGGGGGGGGGGGGGGGGTGCAGAGAGTACATTAATGAGCAAAAAAATTTACTTTTTTGATCTTACCAAAAGACTGCAATGAAAAAAAGAGTGAAAAATGTAAAGGGGTCTGAATACTTTCCATACCCACTGTAGTATATTTCTCTCATAGATTCCTGTAGCTCCACCAGCATATATTGGGAAAGCAATGACATATCCGTTCTTATCTGATGCACACATTTGATTTTATTTGGCTATTTCTGCATAGATTGTTCTATGATTGTTCTATGGTTGTGTCTGTTGTTAAATGTTATATAAGTGCAGTTTCTGAATACCCGGCGGAGGTCAAAGTCAGTTCTGAAGTGCACAGGTCTACAGATGCAGGTAATGAACGGTGCAGGTGTATAGAGGCATGAGCTAAAAAGTGCAGGTGTATAGAAGCATGAGCTATAAAGTGCAGGTGTATAGAAGCAGGATCTGAGTGTCATAGTAATTCTCACATTCCGCAGAGTGCTTCTAGAAGTGAAGGTGTCCTTCCTGTAACCTACACCACAGATCAGGTACCCTACCAGTTGCAGGCCTGTACAAAGCAGAAATAGGCTAATACTAAAATAACACAAATGAAAGCTTTTTGTTGTAGAAAGACTCTAGAATATCCTCTGGAAATGTAGACATTTTTCTTTGTTGTTCAATTCTGGATGTATTTTTATGAACAGCTGTTTTTCCTTTGGACATTGCTATATAACCTGGGAATTATGACATTTTATACCTAGTATAAGTCTCCTCAAGGTTGTTAAACACTTTAAAAAGAATACAAAGTGCCCTCAGGTTACAATATATTTGGCATACAAAGATCTTACTAGGGGCAAACTTGAACCCACACTCAACATACATACATCTACAGCAATTCATTTGAAGATCCAGCAAATTGTCATGAACATTTTACTTGGAAACTATCAGTATTAGTGACGTAGATGCAGTGATTGTTGGTCTATAGCGCCTCTCTACAGTACAGTACGATACTACATGTCCTGTACTGCTCTTACATGTATTAGTGAGGTGCATGCAGTGATAGGGGGTCTATAGCGCCCCTCTACAGTACAGTGGATATACATGCCTGTACTGCTCTTACATGTATTAGTGAGGTACATACAGGATTTGGTGGTTGAATAGCTCCTCCTCTACAGTACAGTGCGGTACTAATGTCCTGTACTGCTCTTACATGTATTATAGAGGTGCATACAGTGATTGGCGGTCTAGTAGCTCCTCTCTACAGTACAGTGTGGTACTACATGTCCTGTACTGCTCTTACATGTATTAATGAGGTGCATACAGTGATTGGTGGTCTAGTAGCGTCTCTCTACAGTACAGTGTGGTACTACATGTCCTGTATTGCTCTTACATGTATTAGTGAGGTGCATACAGTGATTTCTGGTCTATCTGCTCTTCTCCACAGTACAGTACGATACTACATGTCCTGTACTGCTCTTACATGTATTAGTGAGGTGCATGCAGTGATTGGTGGTCTAGTAGCCTCTCTACAGTACAGTGCGGTACTACATGTCCTGTACTGCTCTTATATATATTAGTGAGGTACATGCAGTGATTGGTGGTCTATAGCTCCTCTCTACAGTACAGTGCGGTACTACATGTCCCACACTGCTCTTACATGTATTAGTGGAGTGCATACAGTGATTGGCGGTCTAGTAGCGCCTCTCTACAATACAGTATGATACTGCATGTCCTGTACTGCTCTTACATGTATTTATACACCAATATAAATAGTGCAGAAGCTACAATCCAATCAAGTAGCATCAGTGTAAAATGGTGCAGTAGTGAGGAATGGATGCAAGAGCTATAAAATATACAATCTCCTGCTATAAAACCAGGATAAAGGAGAGAGGGTAGAATAAGAGAAATGAAATAAGCATGTAATAAAAGTAAACACGTAAACTAGGGCAATAGAACATGTCCTTATACCCAACAACAGAGAAATAAAGATGACAAGAGAATGCAGAAAGTTAAAGGACTATTTACACGGGAGAATTATTGGCCGAATGAAGGGGTCACAGGTAATCGCATCTTTCATGCTACAGTAAAATTGATCATTGTCGGCAGCACATCTCTTTGTGTAAACATTGGATGTGCTGCCAACAATAATATAAATGAAAGCCTACACAAAGGATTGTAGTCCTGAATAAGCTGTACATTCCACCAACAAATGGCCTGTGTAAAAGCTTCTGTCACCGAGCATCGATCAACTTGCTATTTTGTGGTCCAGTGCTTGAACAGGCAATTAGCTGCCCACATAAAAGAACCGTAACAAAAACTACCATGATCAAAAGTTAAAAAACTACTCAAAGACAACAATGACAAGAAGGCAAGGCGGGGTTTGGAGAAACAAAGGTCAGAGGTGAAAACAATGAAAAATATAATAAATAGGAAGTACAAAAGTATATGAGGATATTCAGTGTTCGAAGAGCGAATAAAGAGCTTAAAAAGTCTGTAAACCAAACACATAATATTTTTTACATTCTCAAATGCAGTAGTTAGTAACAGGGAGTAAGTTAATCCTCTGGGCAACCACAAGTGTAGATGTTAAGCGGAAGTGCAGGGTAGGGACACCGGGTACAAGTAGAGGTTACAGGTCACAACCGGGTATAGCCATAGACAGGTAACGGGTCCCAGACTGGTAACGGACTTGGTACAGTGGCAGAAACAGCATTAGTTATAGCAGACTGGTGCAGTAACAGGAACAGCAATAAACATACATGTAACGCAGGGTTAACCGCTGCAGTACAGAAACAGGGGTCAAGCTCTATGTAGGGCATCAATGAACTGACGATGAGGCAAGGGCAGAAAGTTCCTTAAGTAGCAAGATGTCACAGGTCAAGAAGCAGGTAATTGGGATGCTGTCACCTTAAATTACAGGAGACTGCTGCATGCTTGCCCTAGGGGGTGAGTGTGAGCACAGTGGAAGCCAGAAAGGATGGGTGTGAGCAGGAGCAAGGACAGGTGAGTACATGCTGGCAACAGACCCTGGCGCTGGCACAGGAGGCACAGCGGGGTCTGGAGGGAGAAGGCAAGGACAGCAGAAACACGACCTTGTCCGCAGTCCATAGGGGAAGCCGGCGACATGGACTCGCGCATGTCCGCGGTTCATAGCAGGGACCACAAATGTAATGCCGCAATCCGATGCCCGGACCTCATCACGGGAGGCGCCATGGGCTGGGAGACATGAGTGGCGCCCGACCCCAGGCACGGCCAGCCCAGGCATGCGCTGCGCTGCTACTCACCCAGCCACGTCCTGCTTCCTCCACTATCCCGGCCGGCCACTAGGGGCGCGCGTGAGCAGCTTTCTTGGATTTAAAGGGTCAGTACTTAATTGGCGTTTCCTTTCCACCTTTGGCCTTGGGGCACGGGCTTTATAAGGATACCCCTTCCTGCCGTCGGCCCCAGGTTGTTGGTGTCCCCGCGTTAGTAACGTCTTTGTGTGCTAGCATACTCTCTGACAGTTCCGTTGGCTTCTATGTTTCCACTCCTGCCTTGGCAGTCCTGTCTTGTCTGTCCTGCCTAGCCAGTCCTGCCTACTCTGGTTCTACTCTCCGGTGTCCTGCCTACTCCAGTTCCACGCTCCTGTCAGCCCTGTGTCCGCACTACCTGCTCCGGCTGTCACCGTTGGGTCCTGTGTCGAGGGTAGCAACCTGGGGGATTCCCTGCGGCAAAGCCCGTCCTGCCCTGAGGCAGGCTCTGGTGAAGACAAGGGGCCCCTTAGACTCCGCTCCCCGGCGTAGGGTATGCCAACTCCTAGCGGTGACCGGAGGATCCACTTCCCGCTCGCTGAGCGGTACTGACACTAAATCTGTATGGTGTAATAGTTACCAGATATCTGTCACTTGTAGAGTATGTAAGGAAGTTTTAAGTTTAACAGCCTAGGTGTCTGTCACTGTGCTTAATGCTAAATGAAAGTATCCTTCAAGAATTACAATCCTTTCAGCTAATAAAAGTTTTCCATGTCTGACATGATTCTGGTTCAGAAAAATACATGGTTGCAAAACTATATTCTGTTCTATGTAGAAAAATGGCTCTAAATCAAAAAGGAGGAATGGAAAGCATTGGACATTCAATTTAGATTTGATTACTGGAAAGATCATTTCTGTCTCGAAGAAAAGGTACATGACCTGCCTTGAAGTCAGTCTTCTGGAGGAAGAGAAAAGTCTGTAATATTCAGATGCCAAAAAAAGTTTAGAACATTAAATACCTGGGGGTTCTATGAATACAGCTTGAGTGTTATCATTGTAGTGATGAGGAGAACAGAAGGGGAGGAGAAGCAGAACAAGAAAGAGTTAAGAAATATAATGGAAAATACAGTTGAAGCCGGAAGTTTACATGCACTATATAAAAAGACACATCTGCATGTTTTTCTCACTATCTGACATGAAATAAGAATAAAACTTACCAGTTTTAGGTTAATTAGGAACCAAAATTATTTATATGTACCAAATAGCGAGAGAGAGAGTGAGAGAGAGAGAGAGAGAGAGAATTTTTTTAGGCATTTTATTGCTTTCTGCAAAGTCAAAGGTTTACATACACTGGGATTATTATGCCTTTAAACAATTTGGAACCATACACATGATGATGTCATGTCTTTGGAAGCTTCTGATATATTGGCAACATCTGAGTTAATTAGAGACACAGATGTGGATGTATTTTATTACATGAAAAGAATGAAACCAAGATACCAGCTCACCCATGGCATGAAAGTTCAGCACGGACCACACTGGCAGGTGCAAGGATCCACAGAAACAACGAAAATGTCCAGCTGAAGTATTGAAGGCATAAAATCGTGGTTTATTGAGAAGACAAAAACCTATGGAAAATCCAAGTTAAAAGATACACCTTATGCGTTTCAGGCCTGAAGCATAATGGCCCTTAATCGTACGTATTTTATTACACACCAGGAACACACTGCTTCTGTGTCTAACATCATGGGAAAGTCTAAAGAACTCAGCCAAGACATCAGGAAGAGAATTGTGGACTTGCACAAGTCTTGATCATCCTTGGGTGCAATTTCCAGATTCCTGAAGGTGCCTTGTTCATCTATACAAACAAATCGTGCAGTTTAAGGGCAATGCTACCAAATACTAATGAAATGTAAACTTTGACTTTGCAGAAAGTAATAAAAAATGGCTTAAAAAATTCTCGACCTAAAACAGGTAAGGTTTATTCTGATTTCATGACAGATAGTGAGAAAAACATGCAGATGTGTCTTTTATATAGTGTATGTAAACTTCTGGTTTCAACTGTATATGGAGAAAGAAAAAAGGAGCTAGAGATTAAAAGGTATAATAGGGAACAAAACAAGAAGAAGATTGCACAATTATTGCACAATTATGGATAGAAAATCCTAAGTGTTCCCCATCGTCCAGCAACAAAGCTTGAGAGGGAGGAAAAGTAATTTGGTCAATCTATCAGGAGAGCACCATGGGGTGAGTAAAGGTGGCTTTTTACAAAGGGAATGATCTACCCTCTCACACTCTCTCAATCAATAAAACAAAATTTTACATAATAAGGGAAACATCTATTGCGTATAGGATAAGAGGGAAGGAAACAGAAATTTTCCTTATGAGTAATGTGATATTAGGTAGAGAATGGTCCGATCTGGAGTCTCAAGTGCTAAACTAAGTACAGGAAATCACTGGAAAACACATGAAAGTGGGGATATATTGTTTGCAAAGCCTCAGCCAAGATGTTTTTAGGGAATGGCTAATCCATGTTCTTCAGGGAAATTTACTGGGAAAAGACAAGGCAAAAGGACTGAATAAAAGAACCCTAATAGAGGTGTGATGTAGGAACCAAGCTTCCCACACATTACAGATGTTTAGCTGAAAATCACCAAACTATGATGCAGGTTACAGAAAAGAGTTTGCATTCAACAGGGCAAAATAATAAGAGTTACAGGAAACTTTAGAGAGAGAAACACCTTGAAAATTGCTTTTTTACCAGGATCAACTGATATAGCTGGCAGGTTCACTTCCAGATACTCAAACAGCAGATACTGTCTTCCCTAGAAAAAAAAAACTTTACATAGAGAAAGCAGCAAATGTCAGTAGAAAAGAAGACCAGGAGAAGACACACAGAAGTAACAAACATACATTATTACTCAGTCTGTTTTTGTTCAAGGCATCTACAGCAGATAATATGTTTGCGGAGGTGCAGAGCACACAGATAGACAGAGCATACAGACAGAGCATACAGACATACATACAGACGGTAATAAGTGCATGGCTCCTCAACCCCTTAAACCAATGTCCCATCCTCTTATTTGTGCTTTTGACCTTCCAATATCTGAAATTTTACTTGCACAAAATTTACAGGATTGTGTTGGAGAGCAGTTAATTGGAATTGGGGAAAAATGTGGAGTTCTGCTTATGGTTAATTTAATTTCAGCACATATTTAGGGCCTCATGTATGAAAACTGTCTTGGTCTAATACTTTCTTTGTTGCCCATAGAAACCAATCACATCTCCCCTTTAATTTTTTCAGAGCACTATATGAAATGAAAGGGGGGCTCTGATTAGTTGCTATGGGCAACAAATAAAGTCTTAGACCAAGACAGTTTTCATACATGTACCCCTTAGTGGTTTTGGGGAAGTTAGGGAAACATTCTCCTACCATCCCTCCTGTGTGCATAAACATAAGCATGGCTACTTACCTCCTCACCAAATTTATTACCTGCCCTCCTCCATGTGCTTGTAACCTCCCTTCATGTTAATCTTTACACAAACTTATTTATCACAAAATTATGGGTGAGGGCCGGTATTGGCTAAGGGGGGTATCATTGTTGCTGAACATATCTAACCAATCTAGTGCAGCAGATAGCCCACAAGTAGTGTTGAGCGATTTTTATCGACAAAGTTGAAATCGGCAAGGTTTTTATGGTGATCGAAATTTCCAGATCAAGCGATAATTAAGGTTAAAATCTGTGCATCATCTTTTAAGATCGCGCCTTTTTCGGCGCTTCCTGTAATTTTGGCGGCCAGCAAATCAGATTACAGAATAGAGCAGGGTGAGATGTGTGTGCGACGTCATGACTGGGATGTGTATGGTTGCGATTGGCTGAAAAAAATCACATGACCTCGTTTTACATAGAACAGCGTTTCCTGTTTCAGCCTCAGTGTCTCTCAGCGTCTCATAGGGATAGGACCTGCGCTCTGCCTGTGGCCAAACAGCTCAGCGAAATTAGTCTATTTCTGCACAGAGAAACCTCTACTATTAGCTGTGATCCTTCCAATTTAGTTAGATTAGAGATTTGAAGATTTTATGTAGTTAGCTAGAGAATTTTAAAGCAGCATCTACCGCTCTAAATTCACGGCGTGGGAGCGGGGGGGGGGGGGGGCCCGTGGGCGAACACAGACAAGCTCTATATTATAAAGAACACTGGATAAAGTTCACCAAGACTTAGTGTAGACATTGTAGTGGATATATCTTTATTATTAACAGTTTGCTATTGAAATATTTCCTGGATATTGGGCAGCCTGAACTTATATTGGATACACATCATTCTAGTAACTGCAGGTCTCTTTGTTAGCTGCAAAAACTCCACTTTTTATTATCATGTATACATTTCAGATAGGTGTTCATTTTCAATTTTACCCATTACACCTGTGACTGTTGATATATCCACCTTGCAGTTAAATTACAATCCAGCAATCTTGTAGTCATCACAGGTTGTTTGTTGCCAAAAATACGTGTATCGTACGAAAACATCACAGTTACGTGTTTTTTTGTCGTTTGCGCACCCAGCATTGTTCATTGACGCAGCATCTACGTAAATCTTAAAACAGCAATTCTATATTCACCACAGGTGAATTGAAAGGTGCAAAAAATACCGTTTATTATATCAAAACATAACAGTTATGTTTTTTATGACTTTTGCGCACCCAGCATTGTTCATTGACGCAGCATCTACGTAAATCTTAAAACAGCAATTCTATATTCACCACAGGTGATTTGAAAGGTGCAAAAAATACCGTTTATTATACCAAAACATAACAGTTACGTGTTTTTTGACTTTTGCGCACCCAGCATTGTTCATTGACGCAGCATCTACGTAAATCTTAAAACAGCAATTCTATATTCACCACAGGTGAATTGAAAGGTGCAAAAAATACCGTTTATTATACCAAAACATAACAGTTACGTGTTTTTTGACTTTTGCGCACCCAGCATTGTTCATTGACGCAGCATCATACACTAAATCCTTTTATTAATTTAATTAAGCTAGCAATTCTAAATTCAACACAAGTGTGAATTGAAAGGTTCTGTGACTTTTATAACCTAAGTGTGTTGCCTAAGATGTAGCACGTATCCATTTGACTGTTGTGGATGTTAATTTCAGCTTCTCCAGCCTTGTTTGGGTGTAATAATGAAGGTGTTGTTGCTCTCCCATAGACTTTAATGGTCATCGCTCATAATCGACGCTCACTATCGAAAAACCTTGTCGATAGTGAGCCGACTATCGACTATCGATCGATCTCGATAGCCAATGCAATCGCTCAACACTACCCACAAGCCCAACAAAAGGGACTCCTGAGCTACAGGTTGAGGATCCCTGCTCTAAGGTTTCTAGGAAGGGCCTCAATAGGCTGCATTGGAGAGAAAAAATCTGAAGAGATCTGTGATTGGGTGAGGATGGGTCCCTCGTTACTCCATCACCTTCTCATTGTAAGCCTTCCTCAAGAAAACTGTGAAAGCTGTTTAGATCTAAAAAGTGGATCCTCTCTACTGGTCATCTGTCTGGGCTGTCTGGAGCCTGTTTGCCATGTGCACATGCCCTCATGTAACTGTTGCCCCAATTACCTTCCAAAAGCTTGGTCAGAGTCAAAACGTCCATCCTGGTTCTCTCAGTCGAATGACATGCCCCCTCTCAAAGTTTGTCCACTGATTAAAATATCTCTAAAGGGAATGTGGAGCAGTCAATGATCTATCACCTTGAGGTACACTGCCCAAAAAAGCCTCCGAAAACCTTTTTTCTAGAGGGCAGGGGGGAAGCACTGTTATGCACTCTTATGGTAAGAACCAGCATCTTATAAGACCACATCTGTAACCATTTATATTTCTGTCTGAGGCATGACTGCTGAAGTTTGCAGCAATCAAACATTTGTATCTGGCCGTGTTCTTTTTTGTCAATGAGTTCATTTAAGTGTTTCTAAAGATACCATCTTGATCCTGGAGAGTATGGATATTATATAGCTCAGCAAATCCTTGTCAGCAAATGGACAGTGAAAGTCATTGGTTTAGAAATTGGCAGCATAATACCGTAGCACCAGACTAGGCATTGGAGAAAGTGCCATTAAGACCAGTATGGATGCAAAGGTCAGCTAGTTGTTCACTCACTACAAGTGCATTCATTAGATAGTATGCGGGCAATGTTAATGTATGAGGCAAGGAGGACGTAAAGGACAGTGATAGAGATCCTCTTATCCGAAGAGCAGACTTTGGACTCCAAAGCTGCACCACATCCCAGGAAGAAATGCCTGGACCATTGTGATGGTAGTGAAAAAGTCCTGAAAAAGCCCTGCATGTAGGGCGAAGAGTAAGAGATGCCCATGTCTTAGCCTTCTTCTCTTGCTCACATATTGGGGACAGAAGAAACTAAAACTGTATTGATATCTATCAGACATCTATCTTGACACACCTAGTCCATAACCTTTCTAAATTACGTTGGACATTTGTTTTCTGCCTGATTTGTGTGCATGTTCCGGGATGCCATAATACAGCCATTGTCTACATATGCAACTGTGCTTCTACCTCTTAATTGCAATCTGTGTGATTAATCTTAAATTGTAGGTTCCTCGAATGGTTGCATGTTGTGAAATCCGTCGTTCTACGAATCAAGAATAGGGAAAGGGTAAAAACACGAAACATGAACCTTTCTCACAATAAACCTGGGTGTGCTTTCTGAGCTGGTCCATACAATTTAATTGTAACTTGATATAAGGAGCTGTAAAGAATGATGTAAAAATAAAGCAATTCAAAGAATAGCTTTTTATGTGGTAATGCTGTGTCATGAATAGCTGGTAGTCTTGTTGTAAATATCAGTAATACTGAGATGGTGGTTTAAAGCCCAACCCAAATGCTTATTATTTAGCTAAATGCACTTGCATACTCTTATAGATGGCTACTTAAAGGCATATTACCTCTTCCATATGAAGGGGTCAGTTTTCAGTAAAGCTGGCAATAGCAATTACTTGCCCCCATTGGAATGACTGTCAAATGGCGCACATTGTCCTAAGCAAAATCCTTTGTTTGTTGGGAAAGATCAGCTTGTTGCCTTCCCTCATGTCTATCTTCTCATACAATAGTAAAGTAGATTCTATACTGTACATTAAATGGCAACCACTGAACATTACTTCCTTATTTTTTAACTAAATAGATAAAAGATTCTGTGGTCATACATAGACATAGAGATAACATTCTGGCAGGCACAAGCCACCACTAGGGGCCTTATTTGGGCCACCCAGCACTCCCAGACACTAAGTTGTGTATGCAGCTACATCTAGCCCAGGCTTGGACTGGCCCACAAGGTGATAGGGATAACCCCCGGTGGGCCTCTGACCTTGGTAGACCTGGAGTTGTTTTTTTACCCATCTGTACATCATTAGAAGAGGCAAAAGAGCACAGAAAGAGAGGCAAAAAGTAAGATGCAGAGTACAGGAGGTATTTACAGTAATGTACAGTAACTGTAGGGTGGGCACCTAAAATAATCTCCACAGGGGGGCCCAGAAACAGCTCAACTGGTGGGCCCCTAGAATCAACTCCACCTGTGGGCCCTTGGCACCCCAGTCTGACACTGATCCAGCCCCATTTACTTGAATACATCTTTGCTGCAGTTTCCCTGCACTGTGGGTGGCTGGGGTGCAGTCTAGTCCTTTCATAGGATTCTAAAACTCCTTGGTAACTTGTAATATTCTTACATATTACAATGTGGGGAGGACATCACTCCATATAGCGCGTGAATGATAAATGGTCTTAATATGGTGTAGTGGCCAGGTGTACTGCAGCAATGTGCTTATCAGAACTATCTTTGTTACTGTTATTTTTTTATTCTATTTTAAGGTTTGGCTTAATTCATTCTGTATATACAAATTTACTCCTGTGGGCCAGCGCAGTGGCTACAGAATCTGACCACCAACTGGAAGAGCACATGGGCAGATTGACGTCACTTGGCTTTGTGAACATAACTTTACGTAAGTGGTAATGCTGTGAGAATCACCAACATTGATGTTCAGATTTACTACCATCAACATATAGTATTTGTAGAGATCAATAGGATGTTTTAATTGCCAAGTTATATGAAGGATCATACAAAAATATATAAAAAACTAGAATTTTCTGGGGAAAAACTCCCTTAAAACCAAATGGTAAACAAGTTGATTAGTGATTAGATTTCTGGTGAAAGATTGGAATCGAGAGATTTATTCTGATTGCCAGAATTGGAGTCGGAAAGGAATTTTTTCCCTAAAATGAGAACACTTGGCATCTACCTCATGTTCTTTTCCCTTACTCTGGATCAACACTGCTTAATAATAGGCTGTTTGCATGTCTTTTTTAGGCATACAAACTACAAACTATGTAACTATACATGTGGTTGAGGGGGTTCCCTTTCCTTATAAGAAGGCACAATAATTTTATACCAATCACCTGCCTAATATTGTTTAGCACATAGCTACATAGCACCATATGTATAAAGCTGTGATGCCCTGTGTGTTCTGATACCTCTCTATCATAGCCAGCAGTAAAATTTTCAGCAACTTTGTTAGATTAGCTCTTCTGTTGGATTGTACCAGATGGACAAGCCTTCATTTCCAGAGTGCGTCAATAAGCCTTGATGCACATGTAGATTTGGTACCCTGGAGGAAGCCATTATTGTAGCAGAACATATCGGGGGGCATACATGTTAACGTTATAAATAACACTCTCCCACCTTGATGTTCACTGTAAGTGTATACTGCAGATATACTGGGTCTGTACAATTGTCTATGCATTGCATTAAACTGTATTAACGATCATGACTCCTAGTGGTCAAGCACCATAGGGGGACTCAATGTTAAAGTAAAAAAAAAAAAAAGTATTAAAAGTTCAAATCACCCTCATTTCCCCATTTTACAAATAAAAACAATAAAATAATAAATTGCATTTTTTGGTCATTTTACGTCACTTAAAAAATGGAATAAAAGTGATTCAAAAAGTCGCATGCATTCCAAACTGCTAGCAATAAAAAGTACACTTCAGCTCACAAAAAATGCACCCTCACTGACATCCCTAGGTGTTAGTACAAAAAAGTTATTGGTCGCACAAAATGGCACCACGGCGCAAATTTCAAAAATAGAAAAAGTTTGGAATTTTTTTACGGTACCAAAACATAAGGGAAACCCCACATGTTTGGTATTAGCGGATGCGTATCAACCTGTAGAATACAGATAGCACATCATTTTTACTGAAGATTAAACGCTGTAAAAGCAAAACACCCGCAAACATGGCGAAATGCGTTTTTTTTCACAGTTTGTCTCAGTTGGAATTTTTTTGCGGTTTCCTATTATATTCTATAATACAGTGAATAAGACCATTAGAAAGTGCATCTTGTCCCGCAAAATAAAAGCCCTCATAGGTCTATGTAGGTGGAAAAAAAAAAGTTATGGCTCTGGGAAGGCGAGGAGGGAAAAACGAACGTGTCAACAAAAAAAACACCGGGTCCTTAAGGGGTTAAAATAAAAAAAACAACTTATACTCACATGACCCCTCACCACGGATCCGGCGCTGCTCCATCTTCGTTGGTCTCCTGTTTGCTTGTTCCGAATGTTCATATCAGGCTTTAGAATGTGATCATGGCAGCCAATCAGAAGCTGCATTGATGACATCCCTACTTGGAAGAAGAAGGAAGTAAACAGAAGCCCACCAGAGATTGAGGATGGTACAGTGCTGGATCCCAGGTGAAAGGAGAGGTGAGTATCAGTATTTTTTTTTTATTTTAAAAGGGCACTGGTTCATAGTTACACATATAGTTAAATAGTTTGTCAGGCCGAAAAAAGACAGACGTCCATCCATTCACCCCATTTTTTCCCCAGTGCAAATTTGAGAGAAAGGGAAAAAACCCGATGAGGTAGAAGCCAATTGTTCTCATTTTAGCAAACTGATTCCTGCCTGATTCCTGTTGTGTCCGGGTCTGGAGTGGTCTGAATTCTACACTGGATCCACCGCTCTCGGGTAGGTGTCGTGCACCCTAATAAAAAATGAAAGTCAGGGGTTTGCAATAAAACAGTGCAATTCTTTAATAGAGGAACTCAACTGAAATCAATCGGAAAGACACGGCGGCTTCTCCAGTCTCCTACCTGGAAAAAAGGGCTCTGTGCTGGGAAAGGTCTAGCATTGTCTCTTTCTCAAAAAGGTTGCGGGCCCATGCACTGGTGTCCCAGAGTATGGGGTCATTCATTTTCGGGTTTTTGGGTCAAAAGGGGGTGCCCCAGGTCTTGACTTTATTCTTCAGAGTCCTTTCTTTAATAAAACAAGCAGTCAGGGAGGTCTCTTTTCTTTAACCCACTAGTCCTATCTGCCTATAATTAAACATTGTTTACAGTCTCTATACAATTTATATAGGCTTCCATTCTGGCTATGGGAATCACTATCTTTTTCCAAGGGTGCACGTTATTTTATCTGAATTTTTTCCCTCCAAAACTCAACGTGCATCTTATAAAAGGGAAAAATTACAGTTTCTCCCCCCTTAGGTAGCGGCCGGATCCCGATATTACGGGCTATGTGTTTAACCCCCCCCACAGGCAATATGAAAGAAAATAAACATAACATACTATAGTAAACAATTAAAGCACTCTAATCTGGCAAACCTATAAACCGGGATCAAGACCCTCCTCCAGAATAGGCCCCAAAATTTGTTTATATTATTAAAACTCTAGAAATACATCAATACCCTTTTTGAACTGTTTTAGTTTCTAGTTTCATAGTTCAAGTTTGAAAGGGCCCGAAAAAAGAGGGAAAAACGTCCACCCCATTCACCTTTTGGGCTAAGGGTTGATCCAGAGGAAGCAAAAAAACCCCAATGAGGTAGAAGCCAATTGCCTCATTTTGGGGAAAAATTTTCCTTTCCCGACTCAATCGGAAATCGAAAAATCCCGGGATCAATGACCCCCTCCAAACCTAGCCTATAACTTGTTTTTATTTTATGCCCAAAATGCTCCAAACCCTTTTGAACCTGTTAGTGAATTCACCATGACAATTTCCCCTCGGGCGAGATTTCCCAAAAGTCTCCTGCTCTTACAAAAAGAACCCCCTTTCTTTTGTTTATTGAAACTTTCGTTCCTCAAGCCCAATTTTGCCCCCTTGTTTAGATACGTCCTGGGTAAAAATAAATTTGGGGAGTCTTATTTGCCCTTTGATGTTTTTAAACTTTTTTATATTCCCCCAAGCCGCTTTTTTTAACTAAAAACCAAATCTTGCAAATTTTTTCGGGGCTATCCACCCCCTTTATTATTTTTGTTCCCGCCTTTTACCTGTTCAAGCTTACATGCCCTTTCTGTGCCTGGTGCCCAAAACGTACACAATACCGTTGGGTCAAACCCAGTGCTTGTATAAGGAGAATAATGTTCTCATCATGTGCCTCTATCCCCCTTCAAATTGCCCCCATGATCCTATTTGCCTTGCAGCTGGCGACACTGTGACAATTAAGTTTCCCCCCCAAGGATTCCCAACCCTTCCCCTGTCATTTTTACCCAGCCTTTTTTCCATCTAACATGAAAGTATGTAATAATTTTTCCCTCCCCATGTGGAAAAAAAACCTTGTTTAAAACTGTGTTAAAACCTCATCTGCCATTTCCCTGCCCTTTTGCCCCCAAACCTTACCCAGATCCCTTTGGTAATAAACATAATCCCTTTTGTTTTGATTTTTTAAAAGGGGGCTTTGTACGTAGCCAAAAATCGAAATTATTTCAATCCATTGAAACATCTTAAATGAAAAAAAGAGGATAGGCCCCAATACGCCCCTTGTGGACCCCCATAGTAAACAACCCAGTCAATTTTTCCCCTTAATTACTCCCTTTTTTTTTTTCTATCAGTGGCCAGTTCCCCTACCCACTTGCACACTTTTTTTTCCCCCAGCAAGCTTTCCCTATTTTACTTACCAACCTTTTATGGGCCCCGTTTAAAAATGCTTAGAAAAACAGATAATGAAAACCCAGTCCTCACCCCATCCTTAGCACTGACTTCCTCAAAAGAAGTGATGACTTAGTCGACAGGACCGATTTCCTTCAAAAACCCCATGCGGAACGGAAATTATACTTTATTTTCGTGAATACCCCAGGAAATTCATCTCGAAAAAACCTTAAAAACATTTTCCCAAACAGTGGTCAAACTTACCGCCTATTTTTCCTTGATCATTTTTTTGCCCCCCTTTTTGAATATTGGCACACTTTTTGGGCTATCGCCAATCCTTTGGGGACATACCCTTATTAACTCCATAAATATTAAAAATAGGGGCCTTCTATGACTCACTTAACCCCTTTTTAGGACAGTGGGTGTATCCTTTGGGCCCGGGGGATTTTGTCATTTTAAAATCTTTTTAAAGACGGATTCTCTTCTTCTGGTAAACGAAATTTTTAAGTTGGAGTTTACCTATCCCTCTTTTCAACGGGAACTCACCTCCTGGGGTAAAACGGGGAGAAAAAAGTTTTTAATAGGTTTGCTTTTTCTCACGCCCTCTACTTTCTCCCCCTCCAGTATTTTTCAAAGGGCCAACATTTTTCGTTTTAATTTTTTTACTATTTTATATTTTTAAAAAATATTTTGGGGTTAGTTTTATTTCTATGAGAACTCTTTCCGTCTCCAGCTTTTGCTTCCTTATCTTTATTTTACAACTTTATTTTTTCCCTTAGCGTCTTAGTGCCTCTTCACACCCTCCTGTTTTAGTAGGTGAAACGCTTTCTTTTTGTTTTTTTTTGCCTCTTTTAAAATTTCCGCTGTAATCCACAAATTGGTTTTTCCTGTTTCAATTATTTTTTAAACCAAAGGTATGACCTCTCACAGTTGTAGCCTAGGATGTTTTTAAAAATATCCTTTATTATTATTTCTCCATATTTAAAACACATTTCCCAGTCAATACGGTTTAGTGGCCCCCTAAGCAGAATAAAATTACCTTTCCCTAAATTCTGGTTTTGGGGCCCCTCCTTGACAAAAAAACTCTTTTGAAGGAAAAAACGGAAATTTTATATTAGGGTCCTTTTTTCCCGGGGTGCCCCTCAACCGAACCTTGTTTACTCTTCAGGTCTATTAGTCAAAAAAATCTTGAAGGCCTTTCCTCAGCGGTTTTGCACCATTGGAAAAGGGGTAATTATCATTAGTTATTGAAAAAAAACCTTTTTTTTGTGAGAGCACGGGTTAAATTTCCCCAATTGAGTCTGGATAGTTAAAGTCCCCCTAAAATAACCTCATTCTGATTACCGCCTATCTTTTGCCTAGGAGTCATCTTCATGGGTTTTTTTATTTTGGGGGGCCTTAAGCCGCGCCTATTAGTTTTATATTGTTATTTTTCCCCATGTATATTTACCCATTAAGATTCCACTTGTTCATTCCCTTACCCATATTTTCCCCCCAATTTTGGCTTTTCAAAAAGGATTTTACATAAGAAAGACACCCCCCCCTTTCATTTTAGACCCTTTTCTAAATAAAACCTGAACCGTAAGTTAATCGCCCCTTCGTAGCTCTTGTCCGCCATGTCTATTTTATCCCCACTATGCATATTTTCTTCATTTTATTTAATTCTAGTTCATTTATTTTTTGGTCGACCCCTGACAATTGGTCGCATGCAATTAAGATTTTTTTATTTTTATTCCCTTTTTCCCTGATATTTTTAACTATTGCTAAAACCCCCTCCCTCCACTCCACCCCCTGATTTTTTTACTAATTCCCACTCCTATTTCAAATATCTTGCATCTATCTTTTAGTTTCCCTCCCCCCCAGTCTCTTTTTAAATATTCCTCCAACTTCCTGGCCATTTTTTCCCCCCCTACACGCACCCTCCCCCCTTTTTGGGGCAGCCATCCCTAGCATAGACTGTACCAAACAGAAGGAGCCCTTCTCCAAAAACCCAAAAATCCCTCTTTTTCCAAAACCCCAAATTTTGACCCCTTATTCACCTCTCTAATCTCCCCCTGCCTCTCTGGTGTGGCCTTGGAAAGGTAATATTCTAAAAAAATTACCTGGAGGTCCGCCTTGATTTGGCCTAATCCTGAAATCTTTTTAAGGGGCCCACCTTTCCTCTAAAATTTGTCATTTGGGGCCAAAGTGGACCATGCAGCTGGATTCCCCACCCCACCACAATCTGTCAGCCCGCTCCCCATATGTCGAAAACCCCGGGCCCCAGGAAACAACAAAAACTGTTCGACATCCCGGTCTTTTGGCAGATTGCCCTGTCTGTGCCCCCAATTATAGAGTCCCCAACTACAGCACCTGTCTAACTGACCTTCACTCCCCATTCCCCCTCTTACTGGGGCAGACAGGGGTAGTGTCCCGCCAGCAACGCTATTTTTGACTGAATCCCCCCCATCTGCCAATTTTTGCAAATTTGTTGGGGTGTAAACAAATCAGGACAGCCTCCCGACACTCTTTTCCTTACCCCTTCTTTCTGACGTACCCTCTAGCTTCCTCATTTCCTGCACCTCCACTACCACCCCCCCCCAAATCTACACCTGGAGGGGGCTCATTTTAGCGGCAAACTCGCTTTTCCCAAATTGGCAATGATCTCAGTTCGCCACTTGCTCATAAAAACCAGGATCTGGGCTTCTAAATGGCATGTGCACACATCTTGCACAGCATATGCCCCCCCGAACTGTTGCTAAGGGTGGCATACATTCACAGGGTTTTTGGCACTGGAAGCAAATTTTCAAACATGGAAATCATGGGGGTGTTTAAACCCAAAAAAAAAAAATGAATACAATTAAATAATAAGCAACAATACTGTCCCTTCTAAAAACCCCCAAATCAAGTCTCTCAAAACTTAAAAATCCCCCCCCAACACTTAAAAGAAAAACACTTTAAGGCAAACAACCCGACTCGTTCATCGCTCAAAATACTCAGCTTTAAACCTTTTTCCCCCTGCGTTTTTGGGTTGCTGC
Source organism: Phyllomedusa bahiana (assembly GCA_025379985.1). Lineage (NCBI taxonomy): Eukaryota > Metazoa > Chordata > Amphibia > Anura > Hylidae > Phyllomedusa > Phyllomedusa bahiana. The sequence goes on along the minus strand of JAODAL010016606.1, from coordinate 36,796 downwards.
AACCCCCTTTTTCAGGGGCAAAGTTCCCTATGACAATTCCTCTGGCAAGAGTTCCATACTCACTGCTCTTACATAAAAAATCTCTTTCTAATCTAAGTGAAAAAATTCCTTCCCCTAGAATAGAGGGAAAGCCTCCAGTTTTGGATACAGTCCTTGTTTCCAGAACTCTACTAGTAAAAAATATTTTAAAAATAATAACCAGACAACCCCTTTAAGTATTGTGTCCCTGCTGCTGCAGGTCGTTATAATACGCACCTCCTATCCTGAGATCACAGGTCTACGTAGTGACTTTATTTCATATACTATGTAATAGATCTATTAATCAATAACTTACATCTTGTGTACCTTTATCTTGAATGAAGATATATTACCTTAATTTGCACCCAAAGCCGTGTGACGGTTTTAGAAAAGGAATCTATTACATGTACCCATTCTACATCGAATATCAGGTTTTAGCATCGGCCATGCTGTATGTCCTGTGGAAGAATATAGGGAACCACATTGGACATCGGCATCATAGATCAAAGCTTAATTTCCGAGGGGTGGTCCCTGGCACCCTTTTAGGATTTGTTGTGTTGGGTGCAACAATTGCAACAGTTGCAATATACCTAAAGAATATTGGACGCTCAAAGCGTGAAAGCGAGTCTGCTCTGAGTGTTTTCTACTTTTATTCAATCGCTGTCCTAAGCTTCATGTGTATAATATCGTTGATTGGCCTTGTGATATATAAACTGGATATAACACCTACAATGAAAGAGAAAAGCCCATCTGTAAAGCTGGATGAAGACCTACTGTTGGGTTCTGCCGCTGGCTCTTGGATGACAGCATGGGGTTCCATTTTTGCAATAATATTTGCTGACAGCCACCCTGCCTTCACCTGGTACAATCTACCCTACTCCGTGCTAGTGATATTAGAGAAATGCCTGCAAAACATGTTCATAATCACATATATAAACCGAAAAGACAGGCACAGTATTAAGAAACCATGCATGGAAGTATATGTGATGGCAGGTAACACCAGCTTCCCCATTGAAAGTACAGAATTTAGAACAAGTAATAAAGACAAGATGCTAAATCACAAAGACCACAACAACCACAAATCCATGCAACAAAACTACATGTCCCCCAAAGAAATTCCTAAAAATCAGAGTGGAAGAAATTAAAAAAAGGTGTTTTAAGAAAATTTTCAGTAGCTTGTTCCTAGGCAACATTTCAGTAAGTATATAAAATCGTAATATTTAAATCAGATTAAGTTTTTTCTAGAAACCAGAAATATATGTTTCCAGAAATATATATTGAATATTTCTATATTGTCTCCTATTACACTGCTCCAATTTGATCAACCTTATTGATTTATAAGCTAATTTGGTTAGGTAAGGTATGAGACAACCACTTCATAAAAATCTATTACAGTAGTTCACTGGCCCCCAATCAAATAAAAAAAAACTTATACTTACCCTCCTCCAGTCCCCCGGTTCCCCCACCGGTTTCCGGGGGCTTTTGTTGGCACAGCATCACTTTTGAACAGGGTTACTTACATCACCGTTTGGAGTTGTTCACTTCTGAACAGTGATACAAGTTAGTGGCAGGTGACCGCTGCAGCCAATTAGTGGCCACAGCGGTGATGCCCAAGTTTGAAAGTGACAGTAGGTCAATGGAAGATCGGGGAGACATGATGAAAAATCTGTCATCTAGAGAAAGTTAAATATAACTTTTTTTGTTTATTTTACTGGGGCCCAGGAGCTATTTTTTAGGTAGACAATCCCTTTAAGATCTGCAGCCATTCCTGGCATGTCTGTTTTAGCAAATCCTTGTGTTTCCTGTGAAATACCAATTCTGGAGCAGCATTCCTTCTAGAAATGTATCACTGAATCTGTCAGATTGGTGTTACCAATGGGGGTGGGGGGGTGTCCCTGCATATTGCAACATTGTCCAATCAGCGCTGACAGTCAGTGTGTGCAGAGACACACCAACGATGGTTCGTAAAAGTTTTTTAAAAGAAAACAGAGGACAGCACAAAACAATTATAAAAAACGCTCCAGAATTGTTATTTCATGGAGAACATGAGTATTTACCAATACAGACATGCAGGGGTGCCAAAAGGGCAGTACGGGTAGTACTCCTGTCAGGGGCCCTAATCAAAAAGGGGTCCATTGAATATGTTAAAAAATAGGAATTAGTCATGGGTGGGGGCCCCATTTTATTTGGCTGTATGGGGCCCTGAAACGGTTAATAGATGATGGCAGCCCTGCAGAATTGTTAGGAGATGTCACAGGTCCTCTTTAAAGGAATATGACTATGTGACAAAATAAGATTTGCGAGTTTTCTGCTATGGCTGTATGCAAAGGAGAGATGGCCACTCGAGAGCTTAGTTAGTATACTTGGCTATACTCAGAACTCTCATAGAAGTGAACAGAGAGACGCATATGCAACCAAATCTTGATTGTCTTCAACAAAAACCTGCCAAATCCTATTTTCACAAATGGGAAATCAACTTCAAAAATGAACTGATATTTGAATTTAAAGGGGTAATCTAGTCAAAATCAACTACTTTCTGCCACATAAAAAAAACCTTTTTATCACCTATAAAGTGATGGATATAGAGGATTGGTAGTTTAGGTTCTGGAGGTTCAGAAGTTCCCATTCCAATTTCTTGACTCTAGTATATTTTCTTCATTATAATTGAGGACATAACCAATAAAGATATGGCCCCTATCCAACATTGGCAGCATTTATATAATATACATATTTGCACCTGACATTTCCTTAATCGCAAGAAAGCCTCTTGTTAATTAAATAGCATGAAAGAGAACTTTTTAGCACACATTGGGGCACATCTACTACGATAATTTGTGTCAAAACACAGGTGTATGCTATATTTCTAACAAATTTTAGACAATTTGGCACCGTACCCAACAGAGTGGGCCACTATGATAAATCTGGTGCATATTTTTCATTAAGTAGTAGACAGTATTAGTAACTGTGCCCCAATATTTCCATTTGGATGGAGCTGATTTTACTTTGTGGAGATCCTTCCAGCAGGGAGTCTTTAGGGCAATGCTCCATGGGAAAAATATGCAAAATAGTCCTTTCTGCTGGAGGTATGCTGTTTTGCACACATTATTTGTAATCTAATACTAATTATTGAGGTATGTGATATATACAATATTGATACACACAATCTCTTTATTTCCAGCTCTGGATACCCCCAGCTTTTGGATGTCGTCCCCAGTATGATAATGGATTGGAAGCCATTGTGTTCGGGTTCATACCCTGGATTATTGTCATTGATATTGCTGTCCCATTTTCCATCTTCTACAGAATGCACTCCACTTACTCCTTGTTTGAGGTTTTCTGTAAAATAGGTTCTTTCTGAAAAGCCATTAGGAATTAGGGTCTCACTTTATAAATAAACATGTCTGTATAGGTTAGTGCACAAAAACATAGGCTCCATAGAAAAACTGATAATGAGACGTCTGCTAAATCTACTATACCTTATTAGTTAACAGGGTTGCTCGCATTGTACAGTCACTTTTTGTTAGAAGGATCCCCCAATATTAAACTGATCACAGGGGTCCTTCTGTCTAGATAATTAAAGGGGTTTTGCCACAAAGTAAAATTGACGTGGGAAGTTTGAAAATTAAATAATAAAAATTTTCACCATTCATCATTATTAAAAATTCTGCACCGTTTTTGTTTTAGCTGCTCCTTTAGTGATCCATTGTTCACAGCTCATCTCCAGGGGATACGACCAGGCCTGTGAGCTCCTCAGTCCTGGTCGCACATGCTTAGACATCACCTCTCTTCTCAGGTAGCTACTGAGTGTTCAACCCCCAGCTGCTGTCATTCTACTTCTGTCCTTTGGACTAGTTAGTAATAAGTCAAACAGTGCAAATAAAAAAAGAAACCTCAATGAGGTCTGTGCATTGATAAAGAGGAAAAAAAAATCCACAGGTTAAGTTCCTGCAAGGATTTGAACCAAGGACGCTTGTGCTGTACAGCAAAAATGTTACCTCTGAGCTACAGTGTAGCTACTTACAATTCTATACATACACAGAGCTTTCTTTCACTAGAGAGAGGACAGGCCTGGTGATGTCATCCTGCTGGGTCACATGATATGCAATTCAAACAAATCACACACGCCCCCTTCTGAGCACACAGAGCTGAAGAGCTAGATGCAGAAGGTATGAAATAAGATCGTGGCACAACCCGTTTAAGGGGTATTAACATTTAGATTATCTTAACTATGAAAAAAACCTTTAATGTCCACAGTTCTGTATTTATGTGCTGAATAATTTCATGATATTTCTGTATGTGAATGAGGGCTCTGGTTTCTGACCTGATACTTGATTTTATTCAGAATATTGGCAGTCACCACCACAGCGACCTAACGGCATATAAATAACACAGCTAGTATTGTAGCAAATGGGAGCTACATACAGGGAAGGATGTAGGCAGCTGCTGTGACCATTGCATGATAAGTAATTAACAGCTCTTGTGGTGGGCACTCTACACATAGCAGTCACGGGGCAAGTCTCAGTGCTATATACATCACTGTTTCTGCTTTTGCGGGGTTTATAGGTGGAAAAAATAAAATAATCACTACTTATCTCCCTTATCCCTCATCATGGGCATAACTTTAGGTACAGGGGCTCAGAAGGGTTAGCAGTCCCATTTCAAGAGCAGTCTTCTGAGTATTGCAAGGATCAGAGGCTTCCTCCAATTCCCACTGTTTAGCCCTTGGACTATGGCATTTTAAAAGAGAATTTCCCTGTCCGATTTGGTCAACAGGTTTCCCAGTTCCCGATGGAGCCTGAGGAAAACCTTAAGGCTCCATCCCCATGGCACAGGACAAATACCGGTCGGTTTATCCGACCGGTATTTGTCCTGTTTTCGTGCCGTGCACATGGTCGCCGGGGGATGTTTTTTCTCCACGGTTTGCGGAGAAAAGCTCTCCACCTTCACATAGGCATGTTCATATTCCGTCCGAAAACCGGACTGAAGAATGAACAAATGTTTTTTGGACCGCCGGTGGTCTGAAAAACCGCCGGGAGGAAAACCCGTGCAGTGGGGACGGCTGCATGGATTTCCCATTAAGGTCCGTGTAAAAGTTTTTCAGCTGGTTTACAACCGGTTTTCAAAACCGAGAACCGGCTGAAAAACCGTGCTGTGGGCACAAGGCCTTACAGCCATCCTTGGGGACCTAGAATAGCCCCAGGGCTTTCTGTGTTGTAAGCTTGCTGTTTGTTGCCCTAACGGCAGCCTGTGTTATATTTACACAGAGGGTAATGTATTAGCATACAGGAGTTTGCTAATACATTCCAAGTGTGTAATAAAGTTTAAAAATAGTTACTCCTTAATTGGATTAACAAAACGTTAATAACCAATGGAGGTCAATAGGCGAGTTAATAACTAATGGACGTCATTAGTCGAATTAATTGTAATTGCGCATGTGAACTAAAACTAGTTGAACCTCCATACAGTATATCTGCAATAAGAAGAAGTCCCTTTGGGATATACGGTTAAATTCCAAATACTATACACCTGGTGTACTGTAACTCTTTCCTTTCTTTCTTTTGAATTCATATATCTTTTGATCTTTTCCATACATTCATTTCTTATAGAGTCATATATCTCATGATATTTTCAGTCATAATTTTTACCTACTTATAGTCATTTCCACGGTTGTCTATACTGGTCAACTGTATTTTGTTATTATGCTTGAATTGCTGTTTTCATATGTACTTCCCTGTATACTCTGCTCGTTTCTGCCAATAAACTTATGTTTAAAGTAGGGGTAAAATAACAAAATAGTATGTAAAACAAGCAAAATAAATAATAAAATAAAAATGTAATATAAAAACTAATTGTGCATATATTACACACCTACATACAAAACCTACACATATTAGATATCTACACAACCATATTAATCTGTAGAATTAATTTAGCAGGTTATTTAGTGTGAAACATGAATTATGTAAAAAAAGAAATAAAAAAAAATGCATAAAAATGTTTCTTTTTATTGTCATCCTCTATACTTAGCAGAGATGGTCTCACTTGCACACCACTGCTCAATCTGCTCCATGGGAGTTCAGAGTACTTGGGACTCTCATAGAACAGAGCAACAAGCTCTCCATTCTGAGCTGACAATTTCTGGGCCAGTACTTATCCATGTACCATCAAAGTCTATTGTGGGAACGCCCCTTTAAAGGTTTTTTGTCTGACTTACACAACCCTGTCAGATGAGTTTTTAACTTATGAATATTTGAAATTTGTAAAATATTCCAGCTTTGTTGCCCTATAAAGTGCTGCATTTTATTCTTTTTTGAGCTACTTGGGCCAAAGGAGTTCATAAATAGCTAAGAGCTTCTATTTCATATTATTATTTTCTTGTAGGAAATGGTCTTAAATTCACATTACACAGAGCAGGCAGGTTAAGGTGGAACAGAAGCTATTGTTTTTTTTTTTTTTTTTTACTGTGAAACCTTAATTATCCTTTTAACTATTTTAATAGTGTTATTTAGTTTTATTGTGTTGCACTTAAAATGAGATGCAAGCACTGCACCGTGGCTGTGTTGGGAGCAGTCACATTTGCCTTACACACTCTAATATTCATTGTTTTGACATGCTTAATTTGCTATTTATCCTCCTGGATACATAAGCCTTAAAAAACCTTCTATTGGCTAGAGGTACTAATCATAACTTCAGTCATGCCTTCACAACACAAGAAAGGGAGGACAATATATCTAAACAGAACCCAAAATATAACTTTGAATAAAATACAATTTTCACCACTTCTTTTGAAAGTGTTGTCTCATGAAGATATGTTCTTATTGAAAAGAAGCTGACTCTGCTCTTATTGTAGGCTAAACATTTCCTGTAGAGAAAGGGAGGCATAATACGATGGCCAGTCATATAAATGGACGTCCGTTTAATGCATGGGCATGCCTGATTCACCAGACAGTATTTCTGGCACATAGAGAGGGATCTAATAAGAAGGAATCCACCCTTCACATCAATATGCTCTTGTATGCAAATATAGATGGGTGTTAATATGCAAAAATTTTGCACAAAATAAGCTGGATGATTCAACTATTGCCCATTACTTTTTCCCTTTCCAATAAAAGTAGGGAAAAGTTACACAAAAGTTTCACAATTGCTATGCAGCCACCTCAAACAACTTTCAGAGCAGGTTAGCAAACCAGGTAACAACTAATTGCAAACTTATCTATAGAGCTTGTTGGGTTAGGTAACCATGGATTATATTGGTTGATCTGAAAGATTGTTCTGTCTTGAGACGTTGTCTAGTAACCTGGCAATGTTTTGTATTCAGTTTTTGCGTCCTAGTTGGTTCTTGTGCAGCTTGGCCTTTTTCTGTCTGAGTTTGTTGCAGTCCTTGGGAATCTCAGTTTTTGTGTTGGTAGAGTTTTCTTCTGGGTCTAGGTCCTAGAGCTGCTTGCTGTGTCAGGGTAAGTTATAGCTTAGGGATAGATTTAAGGTTAGCTTTAGGGATAAAATTATGGTCTTGGTGTCAGTATCAGATATCAGGGATAAGTTAGAGAGAGTGCTTAAGTTAATTTATCATCAAATATTTATCACATTGGTAGGTTGTGGACCCACTGTGCCATAGACCGGGCTTGCTGGAGAGGGACGAGACTAAGTGACTATTAGGTTTTTCACAGAGTTTCTGGTGGTGATGTTGGCTTAGCCCACAATAGTTCTCCAGGTCCACCACAGAGCAGTCCCTGGCAATAGCAGCTGACCAAGGCATCCAACATGTTCATATAAAGCACCAGGAAGGAGACAGAGACATGGTCAAACGGATCCAGGGCCAGGGCAGGCAGCTCAAGTTCAGAAAGAGTAGGCGGGTCAGGAGTGGAGAGAGGAGGCAGGACGATGAGATAGACCTGGATTGGTAATGAGTAAGCAGATGAATAGCTACAGCACTTAACAGGAACCAGGACAGGAAGCCGTCGGGAACCAAGGTTCAGGACAGGAGTGTAGGGAGGAGCTACATACTAAAACCATCGGTGGCATTGGTGTAGGATAGTGGAACAGTCGCATTGTGTTAACTCAATAAAATCATATGTGTGATTTAAAATTGTAAAGTATTCTGTTGCATTCTGCTGTTTGGCCACAAGATGCCACTGTTTCTGTTTTTTGGTGTATGCAAATTAGAGACTTGTGATAACTGACACTAGGCAGTAGCCATTTTGAGCAGAAGCAGGAAAAGACACAGAGAGATCAGGAGAGGACAGACGCTGGGCGAGGATTGACTCAGCTTTCCTAATTCTGATAGTTCCTGAACTGTGAGCTGCCCCAGAGAGAGAGAGAGGAGTCTGGCTAACTAGATTATTGCTGTTGGCGAGGAAAGCCCCGTGACAGAAGGGACGTCTTGCAGGAGACAGAGAGAAGCATCCAACATTTTGGATGATCGACTCCATCGGCAGAGATCAGCAACTCTGAGCAGTGACTGTCTGCAAACTCAAGGTACACCCAGGTCAAAGAACACGTGCACACCAACGAACATAGGACTATTTGCAGGCCTGTAGTTAGCCGAGTTAGGGCAGGTTTGGTTTCAGGCCATAAGTGTTTATCCAAGTACTATTCCTGATTTGGGACACTGGACGGGGCTTGCTATAGCACTGTTATTAATGCGACCGGTCCGCATGTGAGAGAATCTGTATTATACGTATATTTCTTGGGATAGCGGGTGGAGCTGGTGTGCTGCTGTGCTGCACCGTGAGCGTGCCTTTAAATGGCACCACACGATTGTTCCTGTTTTTGTATGGTATTAAAAGGTAGAGGGCGTTCGGCCTTTCCAAACCCCGTGGGTAGGTAAACTTATCATGCATCCTGAGGACACATTCCCGGCGGCGCACTGTGCAGCACAGGGGTCTCGGTCACAACTTTGTACATGTGCGTTTGGGGAATATGTTCACCATACTTTACTGAAAAGTTCAGTAAACTACACTGTTGTTGAACTGGTGTTGTAGTTGTTCTCTTCATCCGTGACTTTGCAATAATATGGGAAGCCTACCTCGGTGCTCGTCTTACATTGGATAGGCTGGGGAGACACAGCGGAATTAGCTCAGTTTGACAATGTCGGATTAAATCCCTGAAAGGGCTGGGCACACCTCCCTATAGATAGGCAGAACTATAGCAGCAGCATCAAAGGGTTTAAGAGGCCTAACAGAAGGGAAAACCTCATGGTGAATGTAGTGAGTAGGTCGGTGTCTGCCGACCTTGCAGATAGCTAGTGTGACAATGTTGTCTAGCTTGTGGTATCATCACCAGCCATGTTATTACCATCATCTGCCTTGCTGTCCATTCAGTTTATCGTCTAATGTTGAGCACTTCTAACTTTTTTGTTGATACACATGTCATACAATTATTGCATATATTTGCTGGTTGACTGCCGTATTTAATATAGTTCTGTTTGTAGTTTGTAGTTCGCAGGCTTTTATAACATCTACTTGTTGCAGAAGTGTGTAACAAGGGGAATTCTGTGTATTCCTGTCCTGTGCAATTTAGCTGACAACACAGGACATTTTTACAAGCTGTTGTCAGACATTGCAGTTTTGTCATGATTACCACAAAACTGTGATGTTTTGCCACAGTTTTGCAAATAAATTGCAGCAAAGTCACATAGGCAGCCTTAATTTTAAGTGGGCTCAATTTAAACTCATACTCACAGTGTTAGTGAGGAGAAATTTAAGATTTAAAACTCCCATTCTAGTCATCAGTGATGGTTCTTGACTCCAGGTCCAGGTTCCTTAAATGAATTAAGGGTTCACGATGTTTTAAAAAAAAAAAAAAAAAAATACCAACAGCAGCCAATGTACTCACCTTTTATAATACCTTAGTGGTCCAACATTAAAGCTTCGGTGGTACGTCTAGTCTTTGTTCACATCTGGTTGCACATGTCCACAGTAGTCAATCAGTGGCCTCAACTGGCATGTGCCACTTCATTGACATTGCCCTTCAGAATGTGAATGGCTCATAAACAGCCATGTCCATGGAATGGCATGTGACCTCTAAGGCCACCGATGGGCTGCGGCTGTCATGTGCCACTACCTGACATTATTGCTCAATGTGTTCGCTTTCAAATGTGAATGTGACTTAGGGGTATGTGATTGCTACATCACGCCAATCAGCCTGCCACTTGCAGAAGTAAACAGAAGATGGGGAGAGACACACACATAGTTAGTGTTGGGACAACGGTGAGGAGGAAGGAGAGTATTTGTTTTTATCTGATAAGAAGTACTTCAGAATTATTATTATTCCCGTATTTTTCGAACCATAAGACGCACCTAGGTTTTAGGGGAGGAAAATAGGAAAAAAAATTGAAGCAAAACGTGTGGGCTGAAGTGTAGTTTTATTGGTACCATTTTGGGATACATGCGACTTTTTGATCACTTTTTATTCCAATTTTAAGAAGATATGAAATGACCAAAAAACCAAAATTTTGGCCGAGTGTAATAGGTGCACATAGATGGCAGCTGCGGAAGCCTGCATGAGGCTTCCTGCTGCCATGGCCCTCCCCCTGCAATTATATTGCGAGGGGCTCTCAGTGGAAGGAGCGGTGCACCTCACTGCTCCTCATTCAGCTAGATGCTGCCGCTTGCAATCGCTGCGTCTAAACTGTTAGCAGCAGAGACGGAGCCGACTCCATCCCTGCTATTAGTGGCAGCTGCCGGCTGTACTGATCAGCTGCATGCCATTGCTGTACAGAGCTGTCTCGAGCCAGCAGGAGCCTGGAGAGAAGCAATGCTGCGGGAAGCCGGCAGTGGGGTTTAACCCCTTAAATACTGCAGAATCGCTTCTCCGCACCCTCCTGCCGGCCTGAGAGAGCGCATTCAGACTATAAAATGCACACTCCTTTCCCCCCAAAGTTTGGAGAAAAAGGTGCATCTTTAAGTCCGAAAAATGGAGTATTACATTTTTTTTAAACACCCAGGCAACCTCTTTCAGCTTTGTTTTGAGTCAGACAACCCTCTTTAGGCATTTACTGTATATTTAGCTTTAGCTTTTTGTTTTGGATTATTATTTTGAAAAATAAATTAACCACATTGCAGATCTTTTGTAGACTACAGCATGTTTCCTACGGGAATTATCTCTGTTTTGTTATATTTACTGTTAGGAGTTCCCTAATCTTTCCCTAGCACCCTTCCGAAAGCAGAGCAACTGCCCCGAAAATGGTGACTCCGAACTGGAAGCTATCCTGAACAAACCCTGGTTCAAAGCAGACTGCAAACAGACTGTTACGGTCAGCAGTAGTGGATCCACTGGACCACCGCAAGCGATGGTAGGGGCCACGCCAGGGAGCGGAATCTAAGTAGGTCCCGGTATTCACCAGAGCCCGCCGCAAAGCGGGATGGACTTGCTGCGGCGGGAGTCTACCAGGTCGCTACCCCTGATGTGACTTGCTTGCGGTGGCAGCTGAGGTGTAACGTGGTACAGAATCTTAAGGCAAAGAAGTAGTCGGGGACAGTGGTAAGGTCAGGACAGGTGGCAATGGTTCGTGTTTGAGGGACGGAGGCAAATGGTACGGTACACGAGATACTTAGGAACACTTAGACTTAGGAAAATTTTCTCTGTAGGCTATAAGGCACTAAAGATCTGGCAAAGGGATCAGGAAGGGGCAGGCTTAAATAGGGCCAGCGACCGGCAATAGGAAATTACCGGTTCGCTGGCCCTTTAAAAGCAACACTGCCGACGCGCACGCCCTAGAAAGCGAGGATGCGCATGCCGGGAGACAGAGGCATCAGCAGGAGCGTGGCTAGATGAGTAAGTCGGGGACTGGGCAGCGGAGCGAGCGCACCCACAACCCTACATGCGGGTCACGGCACCACTTGCCAGAGGAGCACGGATGCGCCTGCGACCTGGGGTGAGGGTCGCAGGGGCATCTGTGACACAGACAATGAAGAAGAGACAAACAGTTCACAGACTAAACAGACCACAAACAGGTAAGAAAAGTCATATGAGCTGTGGTCAAACCAGGAGAGAACAGAGTACAAAATCACCAGGCAGGAGAATAACTGAGACACAAGCTGTGGTCCATAACCAGGGGAACACAAACAAAACAGCAAACGCACAGGAACAAAAGCCAGGACACAGAAGCAATCACAGGCAGTGAGTAAAAACAGGAAGAGGTTTTAACCTAATAGGCTCCATACAGAACCCTGTCTGAGGCTTAAAACAGACAAGCAATCTTAAAGGGATGGTAGCACAATGTTTACGTTTACCTTCTTATCATTTTCAGCATAATGCTGTTGTTACAATGCATTATAGTGCAAATGGTGAGAAACACCTTCAGGATGTGCAGGTCTCTTGATAACCTCCCTAACTAGTGACTCACTTTGCAGTAAATCTGTTATTTGAGGGTGATCTGCTTTGGTAGAATTGTAACTGAAGACTTTACCTTTCTGTTTTTAATGGACATGCCATATATTTGCTTGGACAAAACATTTTAGTAATCTTTTCATGCAATTAAGAGAATTCTTTTGTTACCATGTGTTGATTGCTAGAAATTTGCATTTTGCCCTTTCACATACAAGGCTATTTCTACCTTAAACATATTTTGGCTATGTCGGTGATCTCCAGATCACTAATTCTCGTAATTTATCAATGTAATTGGCTATTTCAGTAATGATTGACAAGTGTTATTATAATGGTTAGTTAGGCATCCAGCTGTTATATGTTTTCTGATTATAATGATTGCAATTATTACACTTAATTAAACCAGCTCTGAGGCTAAGGAGAATGCCAGGTTTGAAATTCACTTTTGGGAAATTTAAGGGATTTTATGAATATGTAAATTGATTTGGGCTTTGTATTGTATATACTGGTAAATTTACAAATCAGGTGTCGATCACTCATCTCATCCACATTTATCCAAAATAGAGATTCAATTTCAATCTACCGAATAAAGTTATTATTTTACATGTATTTCTACCATTGTCCACTTGGGGGTAGCATGGCATTATTAAAATGCACTATATAGCATTCTGTACTGTAAGTAAATTGCACATTTCTTACGAAATGAAAAGATTACTAGTAAAAAATTTAAGAAAAAAATCAAAGTATTGATATACTGCAATAAAATATAATAATATATAAGCTATGATGCATTAGCGACGGCTGAATGGATGCCTTCAGAAGATGGACTGTAGTGAGTTATCATAGTTGAACAGCTTGAGCTGTGTTGGTTGAAGAAATACAGTCTTGCCAACATTGGCAGACACCCAAACATTTTGCTGTCTTTACTAATTTGTAACCCTTCTAACTTCCAGGGATTGTGCCAAGTCTAAAGATGTGTCCTAGGGAATGTCCAAATTTTCCAATACACATTAGTCACATAGAATATTTTTAATGCACAGTATGTGATTGGATATTTATTGTATTCATTTATATAGCACAGTTATGTTCCACAGCGCTGGACAGAGATTGTTGTTGTTCACATAACTCTCTGTCCCCTTTGGAGCTCACAGTCTAAATTCCAGACTATCCTGTCAGTATGTTTTTGATATTAAAAAAGTAAAAACACAGACTCGAAACCATACTTACAACTGAATGGCTGGAAAATGAATTAATCCTAAGCAGAAGGCAGTATAAGCCCGAGTACTACCTGGGAGAAATTACACAGGTGCACTGATGAACAATTGCTCTTACACCTATCCAGAAGGGGGTCAACTGTCTAGTAAACTGCACATTTGATAAGTACAAGTTCCCACCAGTATGCAGAAAAGCCACTGCACCATACAGGGGAGATTGCTGAAATGCAAAAATACTGCTGAACAACCACTCACATGCCTACTATCCATGAGGGATGAATTCCTAGTATTACAGTCGCACATAGATAAGGCTTCTATAGGATGCTGGTTATACGGTTATGTGTGGTGCACCATGCTGGATTACAACCAATTAATTACTCCCTTACTATAAGATTGAGCGGATTGTCCAGCATATTTCTAGTGCCCAACACAAAATACTAACACCCACTGCTCCCTAGTGGTATAGGGTGAAACTGTATCCTGAATAAATATCAAACAGGAGATATTGGTTTATATTTTGGACAATATATGCAAGCTCACAACCCAACGTCAAGGGACAATGCTATTGTCTTGCGAGTCCCTACACTATCTTTACTAGCAATTAAAAAAATAGAAAAATGGGACATCACTTACTTAAAAATCATAAAACTGGCCCCTATATAAGCCTTATCTATGTGCGGTTGTAACACCAGCAATCACCTCCCTCAAGGACAGCAGGCGTGTGAGTGGTTGTTCATCAGTATTCTTGCATTTGTGCAATATCCCCTGTATGGTATTGTGACTAGAGATGGGCGAATTTCTCAAAAATTCGGTTCGGTCACTTCGCCGAATTTCCCGACAAAAATAAATTCGGTCCGAATTACTTCGGGACGAATCGCGTTAAAAACAGCTATTTCCAGGCTGTCGGCTCTCAATGGATGCACCTGCCCTTCGCTCATCAGAGCTGGCTCCCGGCAGGAAACATCTCAATCCGACACAACGGCTCCAAGTGAGTAACTTTATTTCATAAACATGTGCAGCGGTACAAACATGTAAAAAAGCTGGCGCTTGGCCATGTTTGTACCGCTGCACATGTTTATGAAATAAAGTTACTCACTTGGAGCCGTTGTGTCGGATTGAGATGTTTCCTGCCGGGAGCCAGCTCTGATGAGCGAAGTGCAGGTGCATCCATTGAGAGCCGGACGTTGTGTTACTGTGGAGCTGCAGTTTGTCCGCATCAGGCACCGGTGGTAACGTACACAGGAATGCTGCAAAGGTGAAGCCAGAAGAACTGAAGGTGAGCCATACATGCATAGGAACTGTGCTTGGTTTTGTATTTCCAGGCTGCACAGAGCCTGCAGGGTGCTGTAGAACGTTGTGCCATGCTTATATATGCAGAGGGAGCTTGGTTTGGGCTTCATACAATGTGTTGTTTTAGTATGACACCCACATGACTGCCGCCGCTCTTAGAATCGCTTCACAATAAAATTCCCTGGGCACTTAAGAGGGCAAAACTGACCAAAAAACTGAAGCGGAATGTAGCCTGATAAAGTCATGGCAGCGAAAGCTGGAAAAAAACAAGCTGAGAGCTCAGGTGGCAACATCAGTGAAACAGTGTGGAGGTGACGGCAGCAGCCACAGCAGCATGAGGTCAGACAGTGACACAATGACATTCTGGAGGTGGCAAAAACAGGAGTATGCCACAGAGTGGCACATTGACAGAGAGTGGAGTTGACGGCGGCAGCCACAGCAGCATGAGGTCAGACAATGGCACAATGACATTCTGGAGTTGGCAAAAACAGGAGTAGGCCACAGAGTGGCACATTGACAGAGAGTGGAGGTGACGGGAGCAGCCACAGCAGCATGAGGTCAGACAATGGCACAATGACATTCTGGAGGTGGCAAAAACAGGAGTAGGCCACAGAGTGGCACAATGACACAGTGTGGAGGTCACGGCAGCAGCAGCATGAGGTCAGGCAGTGGCACAATGACATTCTGGAGGTGGCAAAAACAGGAGTAGGCCACAGAGTGGCACAATGATACAGTGTGGAGGTCACGGCAGCAGCAGCATGAGGTCAGACAGTGGCACAATGACACAGTGTGGAGGGCACGGCAGCAGCAGCATGAGGTCAGACAGTGGCGCAATGACATTCTGGAGGTGGCAAAACAGTAGTAGGCCACAAAGTGGCACAATGACAGAGAGTGGAGATCACAGCAGCAGCAGCATGAGGTCAGAGAGTGGCACAATGACACAGTGTGGAGGGCACGGCAGCAGCAGCATGAGGTCAGGCAGTGGCACAATGACATTCTGGAGGTGGCAAAAACAGTAGTAGGCTACAGAGTGGCACAATGACACAGTGTGTTGCCTGAGGAAAAAGGCGTTTGACCTTTGAAACGTTGCAGCAGCGGGTGCAGTGCAGTTAGTGTTCCGGCACATCTCCTCATCAGAAACGGACTGATCATAAGAATGGACTTCTAATTTCATTCCTAAGGAGGATGAGCGTGTTCACCAGCATTGAAATTCTAAATGTGCGGTAAGCCTAAGGGCTCTATGATATTTGTTGTTGAAACTCTTTTGATACAAGTAAAGCAATTTTATAAATACCTATGTTGCCAATGATATTTGTGTGAAGGCATTAGGAGTGGGGACTCCTGGATTGGCATACAATAAGAGTGAAGCACGCACTATAAGGGAATTAACACTTGATTTATAGAGGTGACGGGAGGAGCAGCATGAGGTCAGACAGTGGCACAATGACACAGTGTGGATGTCATGGCAACAGCAACAGCAGCAGCAGCGTGAGGTCATAGAGTGGCACAATGACAGAGTGTGGAGGTGGGTGGCAATACCAGTCCCTGGTAAAGATGGTTGGTGGCAGATGGAGAAATTGTCAGCAGATGTGTGGCATCAGGCGGGTGGCGGCATCAGAATAGTGGCTGAGGCAGGTGGTTTGAACCCAGACTCATTTCTCACAGTTTGGGTGAGGCGTCATGTCTGATGTAGTCTGACGCCTAAAGCATTGGTGTGTGGAAATCCTGGCCGATCCACGCCTGATTCATCTTGACAAAGGTCAGTCCTTCCACATTTCCCGTGGACAAGCGGGTTCTCCTTGGGGTAGCGATGGCCCCCGCCGCACTGAACACCCGCTCTGATGCCACACTACTGGCCGGGCAGGACAGCTTCTCCACTGCAAACTCGGCAAGTTGCGGCCACACATCCAGTTTGGCTGTCCAGTAGTCCAGCGGATCTTCTAACTGGGGTGGCAGAGTGCTGTCCAAGTAGGCCACCACCTGTTGGTTCAGGGACTGCTCCAGGTCCTGCTGCTGCTGCTGGCGACTGCCCTCCCCACTAGGCGGGTGAAGGAAGCTGCTCATCAGTGACTCCGGACTTAGGTTGCTGCTGATGGAGCTGGTACTGCTCCTACCCCCCCACCTTCTCCCAGCAGCCACGGCAGTAGTACGTGAGCACTGAAGAACCCCCCGGTCAGACCTGTCAGAGGAGGGACGATGCTGCACATAGGCAGCGGCCAACTGACTACGGAGGATTTCCCTATAGTATTTGAGTTTGTCCTCCCTCTTAGTAGCTGGGAAAAAGTCTCCCATTTTGGACCGGTAGCGAGGGTCCAATAGGGTGGAGAGCTAGAAGTCATCCCTCTGCCGGATGCTGACTATTCAGCTGTCACTAGCCAGGCAAATCAGCATGCTGCGGGCCATCTGCACAAGTGACTCCGAGGGGCTCCCTGCCTCCATCTCCACTGTATACTGCCACGGGGCTTGCGGGTCATCTGCCTCGTCTTCCTCATCTCCATATACTTACTCCAGCTGCTCCTTCTCCTCCTATATTGTAACCTGGGTAGAAAATCCATTCATTTCACCAGACAATGCTTCTGCTCCAATGTCCTCCTCCTCCTCCTCCATTTCAGTCCCCACCGGACTCATTTGGCCACGTGATGTAGTCGCCACGTCTCCAGTCCCCTGCCCAGACAGATTTTTCAGCATCTGTTCCAGGACATGAAGCAGTGGAATGACGTTATTTATCCCGTAGTCCTGGCGACTGAATAATAACGTGGCCTCCTCGAATGGCCTCAACAAACGGCAGGTGTCATGCATGAGCTGCCACTGGCTGACATCAAAGTTACAAAGGGGAGTACTCCTGTCCGTCTGGATCATCAAAAAATCGTTAATGGTCTTTCTCTGTTCATACAGTCGGTCCAACATGTGCACGCTGGAATTCCAATGGGTGGAAACATCGCATATCAGAGTGTGTTGGGGGAGGCCGTTCTGCTGCTGTAACTCGAGGAGGGTGTTCCTGGCTTTGTAGGAATGGATGAAGTGCATGCACAGTTTCCTGACCATTTTAAGAATCTTCTGAAGATCGGTGGAAGACTTCAGGAACCTTTTCACAACCAGATTGAACACATGCGCCATGCAGGGCACATGGACCATCCCTCCTCGGTGCAGTGCGGACACCATGTTCCTCCCATTGTCCGTCACCATGGTTCCGATTTGCAGTTGGCGCGGAGAAAGCCACACATCGATTTCTTGCTGCATGACGTGGAGCAGTTCCTCCCCTGTGTGACTTCGTTCGCCGAGGCAAGCCAGGTTTAGAACTGCGTGACACTGCTGTGCCCTACACATGTGGTATGATGGAGCAGTAATAGTGTAGGCTGAGATGGTGGTGGGGGGGGAGGAGGAGGAGGCGGACATTGGCGCAGGAGCCGCAGTTTGACAACGTGGAGGAGAAAGCGGCGTCTCCGGTCCAAGTTGTTGGTGTGCCTGGGCAGGAAGCACATTCACCCAGTGGGTCGTAAACGACATGTACTGGCCCTGACCGTAGTTACAGCTCCAGACGTCTGTGCTGCCATGCACCTTGGAACAAACCGATAAGGTCAAGGACTGGCCCACCTTCTGTTCTACATATTTATGAAGTGCTGGTACTGCCTTTTTGGAAAAGAAATTACGGCTTGGAACTCTCCATCTCGGCTCGGCACAAGCCATTAGTACTCTGAACGGTGCAGAGTCCACCATTTGGAAAGGGAGGGACTGCAGTACCAACAACTTGGACAGGAGCACGGTCAGCTTCTGCACCTTAGGATGGTTGGACGCATATTGTTGTCTCTTTGCAATCGCCTCGCTGAACGACTGCTGGCGCCATGAGTAGCGAGGAGCAGGAGCATCTGGACTGGGAGATGATGTCAAAGAGAAACAGCTTCCTTCTGCAGAGGTGGTGGAGCCTTGACTGGCTGCAATGGCATGCGTGCCACTGGGCGCTGCTGCTGCTGCTGTTGCTGTGGCGGCAGGATGGACCACCACATCTGAGCCACGTTTCTCCCAGGCCACCGGATGGTGACGCTGCATGTGTTGACGTAGGGCAGTGGTGCCAACGATAGCTCCCTGGCCACGCTTCACTTTCTGCCTACAGATTCTACATATACCCATATTCGGCTCCTCCGGTGTCTTAGCAAAGAACTGCCACACTGCCGAGTAGCTGATTTTACCACCAACGCTCCGCAGTGAGTGACTATTGCCGCCGCTGCCTCGCTGAGCCCCTGTGCCGGTACTTTCTTGGACCTACGAAGCGAGTTTTTTACCCCGTGGTCGCTTGGCTCCCGATCTCACACTGCTGCTATCCTGCTGACTCACTGCCACACAACCCACTTGCTGGCTGCGCCGCTGCCTGATGTTCAAGCTGACGCCCTCTTCTCCTGGCGATGAGGAAGCCCTTGCCTCACCCGGCTCCCAAGTGCGGTTGGCTACATCGTCATCTATTTGTGTTTCATCGTCACTGCTGTCCTCATCACCGGTCTTGGTATGCAGAGGCTGACCCCTCACAACATGACCTCCCATGCCACTCTCAACATCTATACTTTGCCACCTACTGCAAGAAGCAGAGGATATTGGCCCCATTTCTTCGCTGCCAAGTAGCTGCTGACTGCCCTCCTCAAATTGTTCATCCTCGCTATATAGTGTCGCTCAGCCCAGACCACATCGTAGATCTCTGGCTGAGGGAACCGGATGGGACAGAGGTGGGTTGAGGACAGGTGAGGGCCGCTGACCCGCTCCCGGGCCATGCCAACTAAGGGTTGTGTCTGACGTTCCCACCAACTCTTGGCTGGGGTTGTCAGATGCCATCTGGGAGGAAGTGGATGACCTAGTCAACCAATCAAGAACCATTGGGTTGCTAAACAACACACGGCCGCTAGATGACAGCGACAGTTGTGGACTCACCGAGTGACCCCTGCTGCGATGTCCCCTTGCTGTGCTGCGACCTTTGTCCCCACTATGAGATTTGATACCTTTAGGTGGATAAAGGATATCCATTTATTTGGAAGAAAGATTAAATGGCACAAATACCATTGTCAAAAAAATAGGAGAGAATGCCTTGAATTGGGCATAAGCGAGGACATACTGGAAGGAGTGAGACTTCTATATGGTATAGCTAATGAAGAGGTGAATACAGGTCGAGGCCCCTTCACCACATTACGTCCTAAAAATTCTTTTATGCCACCACAGGGGGACATCTCCTGTGTGGATATTTTCATTTCGCAAGTAACAAAAGATCTGGAGGCATTAAATAAAAGATCCGTTAAAAATCTTACTTGGAGAGAAAAACAAGCTATTTCTTGCTTAGAGAAAGACCATAATTTAATTGTAAAACCCTCAGAGAAGGGAGGAAACATCGTACTCTTAGACCACCAAAAATATCTTGGCATGTGCAATATGTTACTTGATGATTCCACATGCTATGAGGTATTGAAAGGTGACCCGACAGATGAATATAAAAAAGAATTGTTGAACATTCTAACAAATGCTAAATCTCAGAGACTTATCTCAGTTGAGGATTTCTCTTTCCCAAGTTTCCTAAAATTCCTACCTTTTATAGCCTTCCAAAGGTACACAAAGGTATAACCCCCCTTAAAGGGAGGCCTATCGTGTCGGGGATAGACTCCCTAACACAAAATTGTGGTGTGTACTTAGATCAGATCCTGGCACCTTTTGTGCAATCACTCTCTTCCTACACTAGAGACACCACAGATCTCCTTTGTAAACTTGAAGGAATACAGGTGACACCAGATTGTTGGCTTGCGAGCATTGATGTGGAGGCTCTTTATACAAGTATACCCCATGAATTAGGTTTACAGGCTGTAAACTATTTTTTGCAGGGCCGTGGATTACAGTTCGGTCCACATAATGAGTTTCTCTTGAGAATTTTAAGATTTGTTCTCATGAGAAATTATTTTCTGTTCAATGGGAGGTTCTTCCACCAGCTGAGGGGTACGGCAATGGGAAGCCCATGCGCTCCGTCGTATGCAAATCTGTACCTCGGCTGGTGGGAGAGCCTCCATGTTTTTGATGAACCGCTCACACAATGGACGGAAAAGATAAGCTTATGGATCCGTTACATAGACGATATACTGATTATATGGAACGGACCTAAGCCTGATTTCATAACATTCATCCAAAAACTGAACTGCAACTCCTGGGGTCTCAAATTCACCTATGAAATTGATCGTGACCATTTAACTTTCCTTGATGTGAAAATCTCTAAAGATCAGAGTGGAAACATCTCCACAACAATCTATCGTAAACCCACGGCATCCAATTCCTTGCTTAATTGGAAAAGTAGCCACCCGGTGCCCCTAAAAAGGGGTATTCCAAGAGGAAAGTTCTTGCGACTACGTAGAAACTGTTCTAATATCGTGGAATACAAGAAACAAGCAGTGGACCTGAAGAATCGGTTTAGGGAGAAGGGCTACCCCGAAGATGTCATTCTAAAGGGTTATCATCATGCTCTTCAGATAGAAAGAACAAACCTTCTGACCCCAAAACCT
Organism: Phyllomedusa bahiana; assembly: GCA_025379985.1. Lineage (NCBI taxonomy): Eukaryota > Metazoa > Chordata > Amphibia > Anura > Hylidae > Phyllomedusa > Phyllomedusa bahiana. Next base: position 15,426 of record JAODAL010016606.1, on the reverse strand, counting down.
AAAAACACTATGCAGAATGCTGACTTGGCCAGAATAATAGGTACATTTGATGAAGCTTCGGGTGAGGTCCGAAAAATTCTGGCTAAGCACTGGGACATTCTGCTTCTAGATCAGGACATTAAAGATAAAATTGGTCCACGACCCTTAATTACATTTAGACGAGGTAGGAGCTTACGGGATACTCTAGTTAAGAGCCACTATACACCACCCCCCTCTTCAACGACATGGCTTGGGAGACAACCATTGGGCTGCTTCAAATGTAGCGGCTGCACAGGCTGTCCTTATATTGAAATGGGTAAAAGTTTTGTTAACCAATGGACAGGACGGTGCTTCTCCATTAGGCACTTTATCAACTGTAGATCATCAGGAATAATCTATCGTATCAGATGTTCCTGTGGTAAAGAATACATTGGAAAAACAATCCGTGAGTTTCGTAGACGCATAGGAGAACACTTAGGAGATATTCGAAACAAAAGGGACACCAGTGTCGCAAGACACATATGGACGGAACATAATGGTGAATTTGGACAGCTCAAATTCATGGGGATTGATAAGATCCAACCACAAGCTCGAAAAGGAGACCTGAACACACTAATTTTATGCAGAGACACCTTCTGGATCTACACACTTAAGACAATTTACCCTGACGGTTTGAACGATCAATTGAACTTTAATTGTTTCATATGAAAGGCTGCTTTCATCTTTCCTCTCCAATTTGTCTGATTATTCTATATGAGTTTTTTGACTCTTATACACTTTTTAGTTTTTGATACATGTTCCTCTTATTGACTTCTTTATAGCCATTAATATCATTTGGACGGCGACATCTGTATTTACAGACAGCGGTCCTAGACATTGGACTACTATTAGGAGTCTTTGGACATAGGATCTGTGCCTGCCCTGAACAAGGGAGCCACATATCCCATTCTAAATACAGTGATATATATAAATTGGAATCACTGGGCATCCCCGTGTCATTCCTGTTTGGAGATGACGCGGGACGGGATGCTCGCCGCGTCACTTCTGTCTCTCTTTGGCGCGACGTAGTGTCCAAGATACAGAGCGATATGAACAAGCGAGTACTCTGATAGGCCGTCGCGTCATTTCCGCCCTCTGATTACGCGGCGAGCGATACCTGCCGCGTCACTTCCGCCCTTACATGACGACACTGAGTTACAACATCCGGACATGTGGTACTACCCGCGTGACTTCCGGTTTTGGGTCTCCATGCTCGGGCTAATTGGTAAGTATCGCGGCTTTTCTAAAATGGAGTAGAGTACGTTTTAATTGGATACAAGGGATACCAGAAATACTATATAAACTGGGTAATCTGTGCATCCCGGTATGCGGCACACCATAGCCGTATCTATGAGCCATACGCTCTGGACAATACCATCTCTTTAGGTAAGCCACCTCTGTGTACACTGTATATTGTAGCTCTTTTGTGAACAATATGGACCCTTAGCTAATTTTGGGATCCCTATACCTTTTCCCACAGCCTACAAATTTGTCCCCTGAGGAAGTAAAGTAGGTACTGAAACATGTCGGGACTTCATATGAGGTGGGAAGTATTGATACATCACTATTATGTTTTTTGCACTTGAGCACCTTTTTTTTGATACAACACTCTTTTTGTCACATTATTAGTGTTAGGGATTATTAGGGTTTTCTGTGACAGGGATAGGTTCCAGAAGGGGTCGTCCTTATCAGGACGTATTATTCCCTGTACATTAGGTAGTCAACATTAGACAGGACGCATTGCAGGGATGGTTTAGGGATTATCCTTTTGCAATATTTTGATTACCCTATCTTCCCTAACTTGTGTGGGTACTTTGTTTATAGATATTTGGCTCTGTATAACATATTTGGGAGAGTAATCTTGTTCTCTCATATTTTAAGCAATCTAATTAAAAGTTATATTTTACTTTTTAAAGTTTGCCTTCCAAGTAAATAGTATATGATCTAATTTGGTGTACTGGAATTCAGATCTGCATAGAACTCACCGAGTGACCCCTGCTGCGACGTCCCCTTGCTGTGCTGCGACCTGGGCCTGCTCCAGGAATGTTTGTGCCACTGCCACTCGCAGGTGAAGAGCCTGCCACCTCTCTGTCTGACATACTGTTTGTTCTAAAATGTACAGACACTGTTAGATGAAGATATCTGTATATGATAAATACACACCCTGTATTTGACTCCAAATGAACCCACTAACAAGCTTGGGTAACCCTTGGATATAAATTGCGCTCCACAAATGGCCAGGAAAAATTTACTTGTATGTGTCGTTTAAAAACACTGTGTAGTTTACTGAATGTAAAAGCACAAACAGGCTTAATTAACCTTCGGATATGAATTATGCTACAGGCAAAATTGCTTCTTTGGCGGTGAAAAAGAACGTTTCTTTTACTAAGTACAACTGCAGAAAGATACTTAGTTAACCCTTGGATGTAAATTGCGCAAAAGAATTGAGCAGCCAAAAACTACCAGCTTTGTAGCGTGTTACAATGGCGTGTATTTTACGCTACACAACAAGAGAAAAACTTGTAATTAACCTTCGTTTGTGAATTATGCTACAGGAAAAATGTCTTTTTTGCCGGTGAAAAAGACGGTTTATTTTAGTCACCACAACAGCAGAACAACGCTTAATTAACCCCTGGATGTAAATTGCGCAAAAGAATTGAGCAGCCAAAAACTACCAGCTTTGTAGTGTGTTACAATGGCGTGTATTTTACGGTACACAGCAAGAGAAAAACTTTTAATTAATCTTAATTTGTGAATTATGCTCCAGGAAAAATGTCTTTTTTGGCAGTGAAAAAGACGGTTTCTTTTAGTCACCACAGCAGCAGAACAACGCTTAATTAACCCCTGGATGTAAATTGCGCAAAAGAATTGAGCAGCCCAAAACTACCAGCTTTGTACCGTGTTACAATGGCTTGTATTTAACCGTACACAGAAAGATAAAAACTTGTAATTAACCTTCGCTTGTGAATTATGCTACAGGCAAAATGTCTTTTTTGGCGGTGAAAAATACGGTTTATTTCAGTCACTACAACAGCAGAACAACGCTTATTAACCTGGATGTAAATGGCGCAAAAAATTGAGCAGCCAAAATCTACCAGCTTTGTAGCATGTTACAATGGCGTGTTTTTACACTACACAACAAGAGAAAACTTGCAATTAATCTTCAGTTGTGAATTATGCTACAGGAAAAATGTCTTTTTTGCCGATGAAAAAGACGGTTTATTTTAGTCCCCACAACATTAGAACAACGCTTAATTAACCCCTGGATGTAAATTGCGCAAAAGAATTGAGCAGCCAAAAACTACCAGCTTTGTAGCGTGTTACAATGGCGTGTATTTTACGGTACACAGCAAGAGAAAAACTTGTAATTAACCTTCGCTTGTGAATTATGCTACAGGAAAAATGTCTTTTTTGCCAGTGAAAAAGACGGTTTATTTTAGTCACCACAACAGCAGAACAACTCTTAATTAACACCTGGAAGTAAATTGCACAAAAGAATTGAGCAGCCAAAAATTACCAGCTTTGTAGCGTGTTACAATGGCGTGTATTTTACGCTACACAGCAAGAGAAAAACTTGTAAATAACCTTCGGTTGTGAATTATGCTACAGGCAAAATGTATTTTTTGGCGGTGAAAAAGACGGTTTATTTCAGTCACCACAACAGCAGAACAACGCTTAATTAACCCCTGGATGTAAATTGCGCAAAAGAATTGAGCAGCCAAAAACTACCAGTTTGTAGCGTGTTACAATGGCGTGTATTTTACGCTACACAACAAGAGAAAAACTTGTAATTAACCTTCGCTTGTGAATTATGCTACAGGAAAAATGTATTTTTTGGCAGTGAAAAAGACGGTTTCTTTTAGTCACCACAGCAGCAGAACAACGCTTAATTAACCCCTGGATGTAGATCGCGCAAAAGAATTGAGCAGCCAAAAACTACCAGCTTTGTAGCTTGTTACAATGGCGTGTATTTTACGCTATACAACAAGAGAAAAACTTGTAATTAACCATCGCTTGTGAATTATGCTAAAGGAAAAATTTCTTTTTTGGCAGTGAAAAAGACGGTTTCTTTTAGTCACCACAGCAGTAGAACAACGCTTAATTAACCCCTGGATGTAAATTGCGCAAAAGAATTGAGCAGCCAAAAACTACCAGCTTTGTAGCGTGTTACAATGGCGTGTATTTTACGCTACACAACAAGAGAAAAACTTGTAATTAACCTTTGCTTGTGAATTATGCTACAGGAAAAATGTCTTTTTTGCCGGTGAAAAAGACGGTTTCTTTTAGTCACCACAACAGCAGAACAACGCTTAATTAACCCCTGGATGTAAATTGCGCATATATGCTCAAAAGAGGTGATTAATGGCAACCCCTCAATGCCAATATCTCAACAAAAGTTTACAAATAGATACAATGAGTCACTGGAGTAAACTATAAAATATAACTTTTAATAATATATTATAAAATATACACAAGATGGAATAAAATAGACACACTTGTACTACTAAAATATAGAGATAGACAGTGGCCAGGAAAAATACTGACGCTATAAACCCCTATACACTAACTGCCTACTGGTGAAGAATGCAAGGACACCGTCCCAATAAGGACGACCCCGCCAGGAACCTAACTACAAAACCCTACTACACCCTACCAGTGATAATACCTAAGGTGAAAAAGTGAAAAAATAAATAAATAAACCCGACGCGTTTCTTTCTCAAGATTAATATGAGAATTCCTCAGGGGTTAAATGTATGGTAGTCAGAAAAGATTACTGACAAATTAGGCACAATGTCTTCCTTTTGAAACAAGGAGCTTAAAAGATGTATGCCAACCATAACCGCAAGTACCAAGCCTAAACCGTGAGTGTTAAAGCAGATTTAGATAAATCTTGTTCTGGTCCATATCTTTATACATATACATGGAACCTTAAGACAACAAATAATTCAACACCTTTAAAGGATATATATCTTGGAGAAGTGTCTCCTATAATCAATAATATCCAATTGATATCTAATTTGTCTCCAAGAATGGAGAGAAAGTGTACTCACCAGTTCATGTCCTGACTAATACATGGCCGACTTGCTAATTACAGTTACTGGGGTAAACGTTGAAATTCTATGTCCCCCATATGTTTAAAAAGTCTGCAGAAAAGGAACATGTGCCAAACAAATGTCAGGTTATTCTCACCATTAGCATGTGACACGTGCGTCGCGGTAGATAACTAGTTACAATCTACTACTTACTCTATTTTAGTGGAGATAAGTTTCTATCTTCCACTGACATTGTTCAATGTCCGAGTGTTCGCGTCTCTCGTCAAGAGATGCGCATGCGCATGTTTTGTACTGAACTCGGCATCTGGGCTCAGAGACACGCCCTCTACTCTGACGTTGAGGAGGGAGTGTTAGATACACACGTAGCGAGGGTTTACTTCGCTTGCAAGTGAAATCTCCGCCCGCTCTGTCAGTACAGACTGCGCCGCGCAACAGGATTACAAAATAGATAAAGTTACAAGGGGATTTACGGCATTCAGACTAAAAACACTGGCTGGAAGCGATCGTGGCTACAATAAATGTAATATATATGGCACCAATCTCCTCTACCAGGCAAAATGTCTTTTTTGCCGGTGAAAAAGACGGTTTATTTTAGTCACCGCAACAGCAGAACAACGCTTAATTAACCCCTGGATGTAAATTGCGCAAAAGAATTGAGCAGCCAAAAAATAACAGCTTTGTAGCGTGTTACAATGGCGTGTATTTTACGGTACACAGCAAGAGAAAAACTTGTAATTATATCTCGGTCGGAATTATACTACAGGCAAAATGTCTTTTTTGGCGGTGAAAAAGACGGTTTATTTTAGTCACCACAACAGCAGAACAATGCTTAATTAACCCCTGGATGTAAATTGCGCAAAAAAATTGAGAAGCCAAAAACTACCAGCTTTGTAGCGTGTTACAATGACGTGTATTTTTACGTACAAACAAGAGAAAAAACTTGTAATTAACATCGTTGTGAATTATGCTACAGGAAAATGTCTTTTTGGCAGTGAAAAGACGGTTTCTTTTAGTCACCACAGCAGCAGAACAACGCTTAATTAACCCCTGGATGTTAAAATTTGTGCAAAAGAATTGAGCAGCCAAAAACTACCAGCTTTGTAGCGTGTTACAATGGCGTGTATTTTACGGTACACAGCAAGATAAAAACTTGTAATTAACCTTCGCTTGTGAATTATGCTACAGGCAAAATGTCTTTTTTGGCGGTGAAAAAGACGGTTTATTTCAGTCACCACAGCACCAGAACAACGCTTAATTAACCCCTGGATGTAAATTGCGCAAAAGAATTGAGCAGCCAAAAACTACGAGCTTTGTAGCGTGTTACAATGGCATATTTTCTACGCTACACAACAAGAGAAAAACTTGTAATTAACCTTCGCTTGTGAATTATGCTACAGGAAAAATGTCTTTTTTGGCAGTGAAAAAGACGGTTTCTTTTAGTCACCACAGCAGCAGAACAACGTTTAATTAACCCTGGATGTAAAATTGCGTAAAAGAATTGAGCAGCCAAAAATGAAGTGTGGTATTTGTATTGTAAAACGCTGTTTCTCTAAATGAATACAACAAGAACAGGCTTAGATCCCCCTTGGATATTCAATGTGCTGTGAGCAGAAAGGATTTAAATGTATATGCAGCTGCAGTGGACGCACACTGGACTTCAGATCCAATACCCCACAAAATCAGAAATAGAACGTTAAGAGAAGCAGTCTCTGAGACAAGCTGTGACACCCCCCAAAATCGCTGTATAAAAATGAGTTCTTTAGTAAGAGATATCATAAGCAGCCGTGGCAGCACCTTCCCTAATCAGTACAGTGAGAGCGGTATGAGCTCCCAGCGTCGCGCCCGGACTTATATAGTGTGGTGACGTCACAGAATCCCGCCGGTCTCTGATTGGCTTCATCTCTGCACATGTCATGCAGGCTATGCCCTTCTTACTCCCAGAGTTCTTTGCCCCATGTAACGCCATGTGCTCGCAGCCATTTTATCAATCAAAAGCACACTTCGTTCACGCAAAGTACCCCAAAGTTCGACTTCGTTCCGAACCGAAGTTTTCCTGAAATTCTAAACGAATTCCACTTCGTTAGAATCAATTCGCCCATCTCTAATTGTGACCTTACTGCATTCAGGTGTGAACTGGTTTTTATCCAATGTGTAGTTTTTTTTAATGGGCAGTTTCCCCGCGATTGGATGGGTGTATGAGCAATTTTTCATCAGTGAGCTGCACCTGTGTAATTTCTCCCATCTAGCACTGGGGCTTATTTTGCCTTCTACTGGGAATGTTTTTTTTTTTTTTTTTCAGCCATGAAGCTGTGAGTGACCAAAGTACACAGAGGAATTCCACACAAACACAGGAAGATGATTTAAACTAATTGCATATGTCATTGGTAGCATTGGAGCCCAGGACCCCACTGCTGCAAGTCTACAGTGCTAAGCACTGAGCTGCCATGCTGTCCCAGATAATGACTTTTATAATGTGTATGTGAAGGCAGTACTGGGTGTACTAATATTCGTGAGTAGTGTTGCACTTTTTTTATTCAAGTCAAAGTCAAATTTGACCCGAACCCAAGATCTTCCATCTGGGTTGACTCAGATCAATATTTGGTGATATCTGCCAAAAAACGCCACATTAGGGTTGCCTATGTAATGTTGGACTGGAAGTGACCTCAGACAGAAGTGATGTCAGAGCGTCTGTGTCATGGTACTGGAAACGCTGGGGAATAGGTGAGTTAGCCCATGTAAAACCAGTGAAAAAAAACCCTAACCACAATTTAGGGTTAGGGTTACAGTCATGATTACAACTAGGTTTTTGGTGTACACCAAAACTTAGCCATATATGGTAAAAAATATATAAATTTTATTGAGAAAAACTCCATAAAAGTACACTAATGTGAATATAAAAAAGGATACAAAACACACACCCAAACAAAAAGCTGCTACAACCCTCCAAAAACAACAGGGAAAGTAGACACACCCATATATCAGATAACAGGCTGAGATCAAATATAAATGATACAATATCTTAAAGCATAGAGCATACTTAGCCAAGTGTCACCCAGTGTATGGAGTGGAGCAGCACACCCCGACGCATGTTTTGCCTATGGCTTCTTCAGGGGGATAATTATTCCCCCTGAAGAAACCATAGGCGAAACGTGCGTCGGGGTGTGCTGCTCCCCTCCATACACTCCATATATAAAATGTATATATTTTTTACCATCTATCGCTAAGTTTTGGTGTTTTGCATTTTTATTGCCATATTGTGCTTTATTATTTAAAGTGGTAGCCCTTATAATTTTTTGTAGGTGATTTAGGTTTTTGGTTAGTGTCATAGTGAAAACATTCATAGTTGTGACATCCTGAACCCAAACTTTTTCACAAGTTTAATTGAATAGGGATAGATTCAAGTAAAACTATTGGTGAGAATAAAAGTATTCAGTCAGCCACTAATTGTGCAAGTTCTCCCACAAGATGAGAGAGACCTGTAATTGACATCATAGGTCGACCTCAACTATGAGAGACAAAATGAGAAAACAAATCCCGAAAATCACATTGTCTGATTTGGAAAGAATTTATTTGCCAATTATGGTGGAAAATAAGTATTTGGTCAACAACAAAAGTTCATCTCAATACTTTGTTATATATCCTTTGTTGGCAATGACAGAGGTCAGACATTTTCTGCAAGTCTTCACAAGGTTGGCACACACTGTTGCTGGTATGATGGCCCATTCCTCCATGCAGGTTTCTTCTAGAGCAGTGATGTTTTGGGGCTGTCACTGGGCAACATGGACTTTAAACTCCCTCCAAAGGTTGTCTATGGGGTTGAGATCTGGAGACTGGCTAGGCCACTCCAGGACCTTGAAATGCTTCTTAAGAAAGCCACTCCTTCGTTGCCCTTTCAGTGTTCTTGGGATCATTGTCATGCTGAAAGACCCAGCCACGTTTCATCTTCAATGCCCTTGCAGATGGAAGGAGGTTTTCACTCAAAATCTCACAATACATGGCCCCATTCATTCTTTCATGTACATGGATCAGTCGTCCTGGTCCCTTTGCAGAGAAACAGCCCCAAAGCATGATGTTGCCACCCCAATGCTTCACAGTAGGTATGGTTTTCTTTGGATGCAACTCAGTATTCTTGGTCCTCGAAACACAAAGAGTTGTGTTTCTACCAAACAGTTCTACTTTGGTTTCATCTGACCATATGACATTCTTCCAATACTCGTCTGGATCCTCTAAATGCTCGCTAGCAAACTTCAGTCGGGCATGGACATGTACTGACTTAGGCAGGGGGACATATCTGGCACTGCAGGATCTGAGTCCCTGGCGGTGTAGTGTGTTACTGATGGAAGCCTTTGTTACATTGGTCCCAGCTCTCTGCAGGTCATTCACTAGGTCCCCCGTGTGGTTCTGGGATTTTTGCTCACTGTTCTCGTGATAATTTTGACCCCATGGGATGAGATCTTGAGTGGAGCCCCACATCGAGGGAGATTATCAGTGGTCTTGTAGGTCTTCCGTTTTCTAATTATTACTCCCACAGTTGATTTCTTCACACCAAGCTGCTTGCCTATTGCAGATTCAGTCTTCCCAGTCTGGTGCAAGGCTACAATTTTGTTTCTCGTGTCCTTCGACAGCTCTTTGATCTTCACGATAGTAGAGTTTGGAGTGTGACTGTTTGAGGTTGTGGACAGGTGTCTTTTATACTGATAACAAGTTCAAACAGGAGCCATTACTACAGGTATGAGTGGAGGACAGAGGAGCCTCTTATAGAAGAAGTTACAGGTCTGTGAGAGCCAGAAATCTTGCTTGTTTGTAGGTGACCAAATACTTATTTTTCACCATAATTTGCAAATAAATTCTTTCCAAATCAGACAATGGGATTTTCGGGATGTGTTTTCTAATTTTGTCTCCCATAGTTGAGGTCTACCTATGATGTAAATTACAGGCCTCTCTCATCTTTTTAAGTGGGAGAACTTGCACAATTGGTGGCTGACTAAAAACTTTTTCCCCCCAGTATCTACCTGACTGGAATGACACAGCTGGTTCCTGGAGCCTGAAGGAACTGATGGCCACTCTCCCAGATAAGAAGATCCCATTATTAAAATTGATATGTACTGTAGTAGGTGGGGACATGTTACAGATTTTTTTTATAGGGGTCTAAAAACTATACCTCTGGATAATGTGATAAGCCCTTCTGTCTCATGCGTGGGTGGTAAAGTGTACCACCACCAGGAGGAGGCCTTTTTTTAAATTTTTGGCATTGAGCCCCCTCTGTACATCTACATTTTGCAGTATTTCATTTCTTTATGTTTATTTTGCTCATCTCTAGACTTGCAGCTGCAATGTTTCAAGCAATGTTTAACTTCCATAAAAAGAAGCAAATGGAGAGCGTGTACTATGGGGAATGAAATCTGTCTCTTTCTCCGCCACCTGGCTGGAAAAAGGATTTGAGAAACGATTTGCATACATATAACTGACGAGGTGAAATAAAGATTTGTCATTGAGATTTCCAAAGAATCTCTGTTATGAAAGGCAGTCTGAATGGCGCCTCATTATCACAGCAGACTTTACATCAATATGGCTGAATGGCTGCACCCTGGGACACGACAGACTTTTGCTTCATTATATTATATTAAAACCGAGATATCGGAAATTTTCTCGATACAAGAGACTAAGACTATTAGAGCTGTTTATAAATCAGACTGAACTAGCATTCTGTATCCTCAATATTAAAGTCTGCATGTATTATATATGTCTCGCTCATGCTAATATCTCTAATACCTTAATCATTACAGACAGCTTAGACTGCAGCATATATACAGGAAGGCTGATCTAACTGCAAATCTGCTTTATCCTCTGGGTTGTACGCATTAGACAATTGCTTTTTGTTATAAGGGTAGTCTGACAAATGCTCATCATGAAGTGTTCAGCCGCTGGGAACCTCATCTCTAATGTCTGGGTAAGGGATTGCCACAGCAAGTGTGCAATTACCAAACAGCGCCAACACAGGACAAATGAAGCATGACACTTTGCCTAGTTAGTCAAAAAGCAGTCAATTTAATGCATTGACGTTCCGGGTCCTCCACAGTGAGAGACCCTCTACGTAGTAAGTTTCTCAATGAACTCAGAGCTTCATGATACAGTATTTTACAATGATTTTTTTTCTCATGGATAACACCCGTGGCCATATCTCATCTTTATATTTATGGAATGTTTCTTAATAAGACCCCATTCACATCGCGTTTTCGGCCTCAATTGGTGGTATCCATTAGAAGACCTTGAGAAAGGTGTATATTGTGGTGGAGCCATAGAAGACTAAAGGCGACATATATGATTTTTGGCTCCCAGGACCAATTTTTTTTGCGCACATTTGTAGTGTAGAATGAGCCTGAATATATGAACCTGTTCTACTGCAGGTCATAGATTTAGCGCTTTCTAGCTACAAATCGAAAAATTCAGGCTCAGGTTAAACAATTTTAAAAGTGGTCTACCTGCTCCAGCAGTAATGTGCCTGAATTTGCCCATAAACAGTTATAAATGTATAGATGTGTACGGTTGTAGTGTGACAAGCCTCCAGCATGCCCCTGATCTCAGGAGCAGTGCAAAGTGCCGTGGGAGCTTTAAAATGCACCTGATATTGGAGTGCGCCTGATTAAAAATCTAGCGAACAAGATTGAAAAGACGCCAGACTTCTGGTGCAGCCCCGTTCATGCATGTCGCCCTAAGGGTATGTAAACATATTGCTCCATATGCGGCTGGGGACAGTCGCCACTATCAGCAGGGATGCAAGCCATCTCTGATCTCTGCTTTTAACCCTTTAGACGGTGCAGTGATTGCGGCTGCAGGATTTAGATGAATGGGGAATGTTGCTGAACACCCCTCCTTTCCCCAATTTCCGCTCCCAAACAAGATTGTGGGATGCCAAGTGGTTGCTATGGCAGACAGAAGCCTAATGTAGGCTTCCGTAGTTGCCGTATTACTGCTCCTATTTCTTCCTGCCTATGGCAGGAATAGGAATGTCATCTTGGTACACCCTTCTGCATTATGTACAGTATATAATGCAGTATGGTTTAAGTGATGTTGCTCCATAGTGCTCAAGTAACTCAGGGGACTACACGTACAAGTGAAAAAAATTTTTTAAAAGGTAAAAAAGAAAAAAAATGTAAAAAAATTTCAAAGCACCCCACTATTGCCAAAAAATAAAATAAAAAAGTGACATATAATTGGCATTAGCACATCTAGAATAGTCCAATGTATTAAAATATAACATCATTTATTTGTATGGTAAACACTGTAGAAAAAAATCCCAAAGTCAAAATTGTGGATTTTTTCTTGTCATTTTACGTCTCTAAAAGATAAGAATATAAAATAATCAAAAAAGTCACTTTTATCCCAAAATGGTACCAATAAAAACTATTCTTCAGCCCTCAAAATAGGAGCCCTTAATCAGGTCCATAGATGGAAAAACAAAAAGTTATTGGTCTCAGATAATGGTGCTGCTGCACAAATTAAAAAAAAAAAACATAGAGGGCCTCATGTATGAAAACTGTCTTGGTCTAAGACAGGGGTTCCCAAACTCCAGTCCTCACGCCCCATCAACAGGTCATGTTTTCAGGATCTCCCACAGAATGCACTGACAATAATTATATCACCTGGGCAACATAATTAAATCACTTGTGCAATGCTAAGGAAAGCCAGAAAACATGACCTGTTGGTGGGTCTTGAGGACTGGAGTTTGGGAACTCCTGGTCTAAGGGGCCGTTCACACGGCTTATTTCCGCGCCGATTGGCGCCGTACTGCGCGCAGGATTTGCGCTGCAGTACGGCGCCAATCCGTCGCAGTAATTACGGTAATCCACCGTTCTCATAGAGAACAGTGGATTCCGTCACTCCTCCACGCTCGGCGAATCCGCTGGACGGGGAGAAACTGACATGCACATTATCCAGGCGCAATACGCGCCGTGCATAATGTAAGTCTATGAGGCCGCCGGGCCGCGCCCCCGCCCCTTATTCAAGCCGGAATTGCGAGCGCAATCCGGCTCGCAATTATGGCTTGAATAAGCCGTGTGAACCGGGGCTAAGACTTTCTTTGTTGCCCATAGCAATCAGAGATCCCCTTTCATTTCATATAGTGCTCTGAAAAATTAAGGAGTGCTGATTGGTTGCTTTGGGCAATAAAGAAAGTTTTAGAACTAGACACTTTGCATACATGTCCCCCAGAATGTTTTTTATTTTCTTAACATACTAAAGCATAACAAAAACCCTACATATTTGGTATTATCAAAACTATACTAACCAGTAGGATACAGATAATTATCATCATTTATACTCAGCAGTGAATTCCATAAAAAACAAAACCTCCTACAAAAATGGTGCAATTAGTTTTGTTTTTTTCTCGCATAGCACACGATATAGAATTTTTGGGGGGATTTCTAAATAGGTTATGGTTTAGTCAATGTTGTCATTAAAAAGGACACCTTGTGCCACAAAAACAAGCCCTCATGTAACTATATAGACTGAAAAAAAAAAAGTTATGGCTTTAGGAAGACAGAAAGGAAAAAAATGAACATGACAAAAACAAGGCTTGAAGGGGTACCCTTATCTATCATGATTATAAGTAAATATCTAGTATTCAAGGAAGTATGTGTTGCTATTGAGGTTTTTATAATTAATTTTTAGGGCTCATCCCCACGGCAAAGGACAAATATCGGTCAGTTTATCCAACCGGTATTTGACCTGTTTTAGTGCCGTCCCCAAAGCCAATAAAAAGATATTATCTGATTTCTTCACTCTGCTATTGTTTTTTATGGCTTACATCCTACAACATTAAACTACAGGTTCCTTTCAGACATATATAGTGTAACATGATAAAATACTGTGGGCGACATGTATGAATCTCGCCACGTCGGAGCGCACGTTTTCGCCAGCTTTCCGGCGAAATTTGCGCCTCATGTATGTCGGCGCCGGGGTGTGCTCATACATGCCGTGTAAAGTCCGCCGCGCCTTGTCAGTGTGTGAGGCGCAGTGCGGGACTTAGGCGCAGTGCGGGACTGTGCCTAATATTCGCCGCCCGAGGAGGTACGCTTATACATGTCATGTAAAGTCCGCCGCTCCTCGTCAGTGTGTGAGGCGCAGTGCGGGACTTAGGCGCAGTGCGGGACTGCGCCTAAGATTTGCCGTCCGAGGAGGTGCGCTCAAACATGCGGGGAAAAGTTCACTGCGCCTCGCCAGTGTGTGAGGCGCAGTGCGGGACTTAGGTGCTATGCGGGACTGCGCCGAACATGTATTCCGATTCAAGACAGGCTGGAAAACAGCGAGAAATCATTAAACATGTCCATGCGGCATGGGAGGTTATATAAAAAAATCCCCTTTTATTAGGTGTAAAACATTATCTGAAAAAGAGCTCAAACCTACTAAAAAAATACATAAATAAAATCACTTTACAAAAATCACGAACGGCGCTATATCAGGAATTTGGATATTGAAAATTGCCGGGAAATACAGTATTCAAATTCTGTAAGCTATTCTCATTGGTCGGCAGAAAACCAGCCAATCAGAATAGGAGCGACAGTGACCCATTAAAACCTATGGAGAAGTATTGACCAATCAAAATCAAAGGCGGGACAGTTCAAAATATAGTGAAAATGCAGAAAAGAGCTGATTTGTTGAGCTAGCGGGGGCTTGGCAATCCTGGCCAATCAGAATAGAAGCGGGAAAGGGACCATTTAACCTATGGGAGAAGTATTGACTAGTGTTGAGCGATTGCGTTGGCTATCGAGATCGTCGATGTCGATTAGTCGGCCGCTATCGATAAGGTTTTTTGTAGTGAGCATCGATTATGCGCGATGACCATTAAAGTCTATGGGAGAGCAACAACACCTTCATTATTACACCAAAACAAGGCTGGAGAAGCTGAAATTAACATCCACAACAGTCCAAAATTTGGGTACGTGCTTTCATCTTAGGCAAAACACTTAGGTTATAAAAGTCACAGAAAAAAAAAATCACAGACCTTTTTCTATCCCTGTCTGGTACCACAGCTGACCCTTAAACCTGCATCAACCACAAATTAAAAAGTGCCAGAAGGCAGTATGATTTGAACCATCAAGTTACTTGAACTGGACATTGAATATTCCTGTCCTGGAACGCAAGCATGAGCCCCCAACCTGCATGACCCCACATTTAAAAAGTCCCAGAAAAAGGAGTCTTTCAACCACCATTTTAGTTTCACTGGACATTGACTATACCTGTCCCGGGCCACAGCTGAGCCCAACCTGCATGACCCCACATTTAAAAAGTGCCAGAAAAAGGAGTCTTTCAACCACCATTTTAGTTTCACGGACTTGGGTTATTCCCACTGGCC